>JAQQSZ010003747.1:0-14355 GCA_028646595.1 Phalanger gymnotis
TATATATATATAGAGAGAGAGAGAGAAAGAGAGAGAGAGAGAGAGAAAGAGAGAGAGGGTGGGGCACAGGGTGAGTTGAATATGAAGGGATGATATCTAAAAGAAATAAAATCAAATTAAGGGATAAGAGAGGAATATATTGAGAGAGGGAGAAAAGGAGAGACAGAATGGGGTAAATTATCTTGCATAAAAGTGGCAAGAAAAAACAGTTCTGTAGGAAGGGAAGAGGGGGCAGGTGAGGGGGAACGAGTGAATCTTGCTCTCATCGGATTTGCCCTGAAAAGAGAATAACATACACATTCAATTGGGTATCTTACCCCACAGGAAAAAAGGAGGAAGGAGATAAAAAAAGGGGACCGATAGAAGGGAGGGCAGATGGGGGAGGAGGCAATCAAAAGCAAACCCTTTTGAAAAGGGACAGGGTCAAGGGAGAAAACTGGATAAAGGGGAATAGGTTAGGAAGGAGCGAAATATAGTTAGTCTTTCACAACATGAGTATTGTGAAAGGGTTTTACGTAATGATACGCATGTGGCCTATGTTGAATTGCTTGACTTCTTAGGGAGGCTGGGTGAGAAGGGAAGAGGAGAGAGCACTTGTAACTCAAAGTTTTAAAAACAGATGTTCAAAACCAAAAAAAAAAAAAGCTTTCCCAATCTTCCTTAATTTTAGTATCTTCCCTCTAATATTACCTCTAATTTATCCTGTATGTATTTTATTTGTAAATACTTGGTGTGTCATCTCCCTCATTAGACCTTGAGATCCTTGAGAGCTGGGCCTCTTTAGTTTTGCTTTGTTGTATCCTCAGGGTTAGCGGTACAGACTTTTATAGTAGGTACTGAATAAATGCTAGTGGACAGACTGATTGAGCTGCAACCTGATGGAGAGCTCTGTCATTAGACAAACTAAAGACACATAGGTCAAATGATGAAAAAGTGGGTAGTATATGAAATGATGTAAATAACTGGAGAGGATATCAAGTAGAATATTCTCAGTATCTACACCTACTCAAGCAGATATGTAATTTAATCATTTGAATGTTCCTTCCTATGATGTCCAATGCCTGTCATCCATGTCTGCCAATGGCATTCCCTGTCTGCATTCTGCCAGAAATTCATGACAATGATCCACTAAATGTGATGAAGCCATTCTTTATTTTACCTTGACATTTCAAAGTTACCAGTGAACCTCTAGGACTATATGCTTATCATCCTTTATCTTTGCCACACAACTAGCCTATATTTTTCTATTAAGCATTTCCCTGACATCTTTTATTTCTTTAATATTTACACTTTTTTTTTTACTTTTGAGGCCATTGGGATTAAGTTACTTGCCCAGCGTCACACAGCTAGTAAGTGTCTGAGGCTGGATTTGAATTCAAGTCCTCCTGACTCCAGGGCCAGTGCTCTATTCACTTTACCCCTTAGCTGACCCATCCTCATTTTTTTTAACATGATGTCATAATATAACTTTGATCTAATTCCTCTGGCTCTCTAAGAGAGCATGTGAAATAGTTACTTTGGTCATGCTTCTACTCCAATTATCCTTGAAAGGGTGAATGCTTATCAAGCTATACAATTGGCTTCACAGAATCTTCCCTACTCTTCAAAAAGGCAAATTTAGGCCTAACATACGGAGAAATTATAGCTAGCCAAAAACTGAATGATAAACCTTAGAAGGTCATGAGTTCATACTCACTCGAGGTTTTCCAGCAAAACAATTTTATTGGATATTCTTTATGGGAGTTCGGATTATATGGTATTTATATGTTTTCCATTTTTTAGAGTCTATGATTTGGTCTTTTGGGCAGGTTAGAGAATGTCTTGATGTTCTCACCTCAGTGCTAAAACAACCATCATAGTCCAGATAGGACCTAGAGTTCAAGAGGCCAGAGTTGAAGATTTCATGGTCACTTCATCTGTGAATATTTTCACTGTCCTTATAGCAGATAGCAGATCCATTTTTGTTGACCCTATTCATTCAATACATAGGACTTGCTTTTAAACCTCATACCTTCTTGGATCTCCGTACCAATTAGAATCCTTGAATATATTACAATAATTATAGGAAATTAAATCTACCAGAGATGTCCTTTGCATCACAATCATATTTCCTTAAATGCTAAGAATGGCATTTGGAAAAGACTCAAAATCCATACTCAGATTATTTGTATTCTACCTAATGTTTTGTCCTCCTACTCAAAGCTCATTACTGTTTCATAAAGAATACTATATTAGTCTGACAAGATTGGTTCTGCATAGGGCCATGTCAATTGCTATAGTGAGTAGTGTCCTCTGCTCTAAGAGGTGCTCACAAATTGATTGTTTGTTCATTTTTTTTTCCAGTGGAGCTGGCTGATCTATGAGGTTCTTAATTACTCTTTCAGTGACCTAATTAAACAGTCCCAGACCCAAAAGGACTTTGGTACTATGGCTGTCATGTCTGTGTCTCATGGATGAGATAAAAGCTTCGAAAATAGAACTGCTGAGCCAGAGGTGGGAAGATAAATATTGGGAAGACAAATATAAAGGAGCCAAAATGGAAAAATACTGATAAGTGCCATTGAATTGATAAAGAGACTTCAGGAAAAATGGAATTTATTTAGGAACAAGAAGAGGTAGGATTAGAAGGTAGGCTTCAAAATATCTAATTAATAAAGTACCACAAACTGCTATTAGTCATATAAATAATCTGATTGGCTCTGTTTAGTATGCTTAATCCTGGATGGCATTTTGAGCTGCTACAAGGGACATTATGTACATTTGGAAAGAAACTACAGCTTAGTCTTTGTAAAAGAGTGGGGGCATTCATTCAAACCACACCATACCAAGTCCTCTATGCTCCCCTTCCTTAAGATACATTCCTCTTAAAGGCTCTGTGGTACCCATGAGATATTAAGTTATAAGGCAACCAGAAAACTAGAAGTTGTCTTCGAAGAATGGTTCCAGGATGTCCCCATACAGCCTTCTAACAGATACCACCACCCTAATGGATATACACAAAATTAAGTTGACTGCACACTTGCTAGCTAAACTTTCTCCAACAAAAACTAATGCATAACTAGAGGAAAGGTTAACATGGTAGAAGGGGAATAATTGGGCTATCATGAAGCAATAAAGGCAATCTTCTCATGCTAGTTCCCAACCAGGTGCATATTTAGAAAATTAACAGGGTCTTCAATAGTGATTTGGGGTCTGTCTAGCATGGGAATTAAAAGTGCTGGCCACATTACAATTTTATTGTCATTCCTGACAATATCTTTACAGAGGTAGACAGGATTACGCTCTATTATTCAAATCTTGGAGGTACAAAGAAAGTAAGGGGGAGATGGCAAGACACCTACCCAGATTAATCAGTATGACAGGTTGGCTGCCCCTAGTTCCTTGTTCCTTTTAGTAGGAGGGTTGAAAGTTACAGTGGGAAACAGATGTATTGGCAAGAAAGACTTGTAATTTTTTTTTCAGAGAATTCAGAACAGAAAACTTAATAGGTGTAAAATTTTAAATCCTAAAAAGACTGTTTTAGGGACTATTAGCTAGGTCCTTTAGATCTGGACATTATGCACAGGAAAAAAAACCATTTAATACAAAAATAAAATAAATTTGTTCTCATCATATTCACTTTCAGATAGTCTAGTTTGATTACCACAATATATGGCTATTTCCTGACTTGACTTTAAATCTCGTCTAACCCTGGTGGTCCCAATTAAAGTTAAAAACCCATGGGCTGTATAAAATCTTTAAACTCTACTGACATTTCTGCAATCATCCAACATGGGAAAACAATGATTAACTTCCCCTGTAAAATCTGTAAGTAAATAGGGCTGCCCCATGCGTCATTCACATTGCTTACTGGTAGATTATAAGTGTTGTTGTCATTGTCATTTCCCCCAACATAGCTTGCTTATTAGTGGTATGACAGCTTTTCAGAATTTGATAGCTTTCTCAGATATCTTCCAATAATAAGGGGAGATAGATAGAAAGCCAGAAGTAAAAAGGAAGAAAAGTCTTCATTTCTCCTATAGATGATCTTGTCTATGTTGGTTTTTATTAGAAAATTATGTCAGATGTAATATGACCGAAAAATGCACATGGCTAGTGCCGTTGATTGCCTCACCATCTATCTTTTGTGTTTAATGATGGATGATGACTAAAAAGAACTACAGCATGCTTCTGTTTTGCAAAACCCACTTACTTTTTCTAGATAGTGAGAGCCATGTGTAATAAGTCTTATATTAATTTCATTATTACATTTTCAATCATATTTTGCCAAACTTAATGGATAAAGTAATTTTGCTGCAGGCATTGGAGCTGAGTACTTCAGATCAGGTTGAACCACTGGGTAATTTTCAAGGAACAGTTTTTCTTTCTTGATTTCATCCTGACCAACCCTATCTATAATGATGAACAATGCCCTTTTGAATAGTTCTGAGAATTCATGGACTAAATAGTAGGCAAAGAGCTGTGGTCAGCTGCTGACAACTTAATGGATGTTGTAGGTGTATTTTTATGAGTGAGGTGCTTTTTTCCTCTATTTTAAAATGCATCTTATCAGCTTCAACAATATTAAAATCTCCTACCTTGTCATATGAAATGCTGCCTAGTGGAAGATGTTGCCTTGGATGCATAGACATGCAAATGATTTCATTTTGTTAGCTCTACTTCATTCTCCCACAAAGGAGAAAATATTCTATTCAATCCAAAAAAGCAAACATCCCCTATGGAGCACAGGGTTATGAAATACTATTGATTTGAATAACCTAAAACAAAAAAAAATGTTTTAGACTAACATTCTCTCCAAATAGATGTAAAATTTGTCTTTTTACAAAGATCAAGTATTAGAAAAGAAGTTAGGATTTTGTATATTTATTTTTGCAACAGTGGCCATTACAGAAGAGGGGCAATGGAGGAAATTACAAGTAGTGAAGCAAAAGCCAGTCTTTGAGACAAGAACACTTGACTCTGGACACACCTGGTGTGTGTGACCCGGTACAAGTCACTTACTAGACCAGACAACTGTCTAGGACTACAAGTTGTATAGCAAATAAAAATCTTCTATTTAGAAGGAGTTTCTTCTGTATGCCAATTAAATGGCAGTCTATATGCCAACAGTTCTGACCAAAAAAGGATACCTAGCATTTATATAGTGATTTAAGCTTTGCAAAGCTTAAATTAAATATTAAATAACTATGATGAAAGACTAATTATCTTCCTAATACAGTAATAGCTAACAAGCATTTTTATAATACTTTAAGGTTTGTAGAGTACTTTTAAATGTTATCTGTTTTGATCCTTACAACAACCCTTTGAATTAAATATTATGATTATCCTCATTCTACAGATCAGGCAACTGAGGTTGAGAGGGGTTAAGTGACTTGCCTAAGGTCACGCAGATAGTATTTAAGGTAGGATATTTCTTCAAGTCTAATACTCTGTAATTCGTGCCACCTAGATTTCATTGGTATAAGAAACTCCCTATACCAATACAAGTAACTTTCATTCTCTAACACAATCTTTTAAGAGATAGCTGGGGTACAGAAAAGTTAATTGATTTGCCTATACTACAGCATGTAAAAGAGGCTAGACTTGAATCCAATCTTCCTGGATTCAAAATGAACTCTTTGCCCACTACTTCATGTTCCCTTTCATTACATCTGGTCCAAAATCAAGCAAATAAAAAAGGAAACAAACAAAGAACGGTACCAAACTATGATCTATGTCTGGTAGAGGTCTTAAAGAATCATAGAACATTAAAGGTAGAGGTGACTTCAGAAGCAATTTAATTTAACCATGATCTGAACAAGATGACCTCAAAAACATACCTAAAATATAGTCCTACAGACTTTCACTGATGGTCTCCAGTGAAATAGAACATTCCACCTCCCAAGAAAGCCCATTTCACTTTGAAATAGTTCTAATTCATCGAAAATGTTTCCTTACATAAAACCTAAAGCTGCCTCATTTCAACATCCCCTGCTGCTCCTCCTTCAGCCTTATGGGCCCAAATGGAACTAGTTGAATCCTTTTGATCTTACACCATATTTAAAGCACTACAGGAGGTCTCATTCACAGAGTTTGCACTATGGGTTCCTAGAAATAGTTATGGGGGCAAAATATATCAGTGTTTAAGGGTCATCATCACAAGGAGGGGAGATTCTCTTGACACTTGGATCATTCCCAAACAATACAGCATTACCAAATATCTCACTGGTTATGGACAAGGTTGCATCTAATTCTTTACATAATCAAAGTTACTTCAAACTGCATACTCCATTCCAACTAGTAATTAAACTAATGATTATGATCATGTTTTGTACTTCTCGAATTTAGGTTTTATCTTGGTTTACTAAAAAAACTACTTTTAAAAAGCATACATTTTAAAAAGCATACATTTGTTTTCTTTAAAAATTTTCATAGCTTACACTTTAATACTATAAACTATATAGCTATAGTGAATGCCTAAGATATCATTCTAATATAATAATAGGGGGCTACTATTTATAAGGCTTACAAAACACTTTATAGATATCATCTCATTCTATCCTTACAACAATCCTAGAAAGTATTTTTACCTCTATTTTACAGATAAGTAAACTGAGGCAGAAAAAGGTCAAGTGATTTGCCAAGGGTAAGGCAGCTAGTCAGTATCTAAGGCTGGGAACTCTAGGCCCTGAGGAATGATAATTAGTGAACTCAATTATTACATTTAAAATAGAGCATTTCTTTCTTTGAGGAACTCATAACTTTTTGAAATATATGTGTATATACATATTACATATGCCCACACACATCTATATGCATACACATAAATACATACACGTATATACATGTATATTTGTTTTTTTCTCTAAACATTTTCATAGCTTATTTTTAATGTTATAAGATAATTGTATCAAATATCTAAGACATCATTCTAATATAATAGCATGCATACACATATTCATATACATAATATACACATTAGCATGTATATATATGCATACATATACATACACACATATATATGTAACTTTTTAAGTTCACCAATACCAAGTCAAAGAATTTGAAGTAAAACTACAAAACTATCCAAAAAACTACAAAAGAAAGTTAAGGCTGGAAAGAAAATACTTTTTTACGACAAATTCCGATATTCTCATGGGATGAATAAAAGCTCTGCCTGACTGTAATGGCAATAATGGATGGGGAAAATGATTCCTAGAAACCCAATTACTAATGTCATTTGAGGCTTTTAAAGGGTGGCATGTCCTGAACTGTCACTGGAAGTAAATTGGGCTATGATTCAGAAGGCCTGAGTTCTACACCCAGCTTTTCCTAGGATTATGGAAATTAGTCAGTAAACTTCTCTTCTTTGGGTCTCAAATTCAAATAACACCATTCTCCCTTATATACCCTTTGTAGAAATAAATCGTATATTTAATTTAAAAAGATGGACTATACAAATCTAATAAATTGTCATGATAAACTTCTGCATTTATTTAATTTCCTCAACTAAGCCACTAGACATTTCCAGGGGTGACAAGTTATAACTTCTCCCTTCTATAAAAAAGTACAAAATATCATACATTTTTAGATCTCTTAACATAAAGAATCCACAAGATAGCTCTATTTTGATTTTATTATTCTATCAATCATATTTTCTTTCCTTTTTTCAAGTCGTACTTTGGTGCTTTACCACAGGGTAGAAGACACTGGGAGTTTCTATTGAGCTAGAGAGAGCTTTGAATTATAGCCCTGGCAAAAGACTGTTTGTCATCCAATGACCAGTTTTAGTTTCGCTAAATTCCGAGAGGCTCATCACCAGTAGCTTGGCCACCAATTGATTTTTTTTTCATAAAAACAGCAATTCATGAAACTATCTGCTGTAGTACAAAGTGGTTGCTATCCACCCTAGTGGTGGCTATGCCCATATTGGTTTAATTCCCAATCCTCAATGTATTAGAGAAGTATATCTTCTTGAATTCTGAAGTTAGTTTAATTGGATCTGGTACAAAAATTTGTTTGGCCTTGAACCACATAACAAAAGCTAATGTTTATGCTTGGTGTAGTCAATTTGGAAGTTGTCAATGACATTAATGAATGATTGTGATGAGGTAAACCACTAGATAGTCATAAATAATATAGAACTTATATTCTAGCCTATACAATCAAGTATTTGGTTATATGCTCCCATGCACCATTTTCTACTTCCATAAAGTTATGTCTTGTTTCACCAGTCAGCTGATAAATTCTTTGAGGGCACCATGCCTTCTTCTATTTTGCTATTTCCACAAACCTCCACCTTTAGTGCTTAGAACAATGTTCAGTAATCTCCAGGGCAACAATAATAGTTAACACTGAATATGTTAAAAAGCAGGAAAATTAAAATCAAATGCATATGAAATGTATTTGATTTATCAAAATGTTTGATAAAGCAAAGTATCCTGGAGGAACGTTGTTAAGTCAAGTCAGATTTGTCTGATTCCTCATGACCCCTTTTGGCATTTTCTTAGCAAAGATACTGGAGTGATTTGCCATTTGCTTCTCCAGCTCATTTTACAGAGGAGGAACTGAGGCAAACAGGGTTAAGTGACTTGCCCAGGGTCACACAGCTAGTAAGTATCTGAAGCCAGATTTGAACTCAGGAAGATAGGTTATCCTGACTTCAGGCCTGGCACTCATTCACTGTGCCACCTATTTATCCCTATTGGGCCATCAAGAAGCATACCACTGAATAATATAAATACTGACATATACAAGATCTGTGTCATATACCTCCTACTTCACACCATCTTACCTTCTTTGCAATAAACATACATGCTATATTTTCCTCAATTTTCTTCCAATTGGGCCAAGAAGATTTTACCATGATTTATACTCAATTTTTAATCCTTAGCCCCTTATTAACATGTCAAGATTCTTCATTCCATCAATGAGCAACATGCGTATCTCTAATGCACTAAGAATAAATCACATCAATCCTTAGAAGATCTATAACTCAATTAGAATATAAAAAACAAGGATTGGGAAGATGTTAATATCAAAGGCTATCATAGAAGCTCCTTCTCCTGGATTTCAATAATGCCCAGATTCACAGATTTGAAATAGAGGAGTTTTCTGGGTTCCTTCTCGATTTCAAGCCAATAAAATTGAGATGTCACAATCTGAACTCAAAGATAATAAGATAAAACAGTTCTGCCGTCATACTAGTGTGAGTGCAACCCTTAATTAGTAGATATTCACTTTATGAAAACTATCATCATATTTAACCACATTGCTACAGATTACTATCATCTCAGAGAAGATGTTGGAATGAATGAAATTATCTCTTATTCTTGAAGATAGCTCACTCTACATGCCGCATCATCTGACATTTTGAGATAAACATTTTCATATGCTATATATATTCCTATTTCAGAAAATAAAATCACTGTCCATTGTGGTTTCCTGCACTGTTATTGGACTTTGGTCTTCAGCTACGATACCTTTCCTATGAATAGAGTGACTAAAAGGAGGATGATGTGCTTCACACACTCACAAATGTTAAATATACTCTCATATATGATAATTGCGGGGGAAGGAAAGAAATCTATGACAAAATTGTGGATTTTCATCCTCAAAAGAAAACATAAAATCAAGAAGAAATTATCTCCTCGTCCAGCTGTTGTTCTATAATCATCCATCATCACAATCTACTATGTGAAGATTCTGATCACAATGACATCTGTCAATTACCACATCAGCAAAAGAAAATACCTAAGGGAGCAGAAAGATGCTGTGCCATAGGAAATTACAATGGAAGGAAATCATGAAAGAAGTCAATGTTAGGGGAAAGATTTGTAATTTTTGGAAAATGTGATTACCAAAGTTGGTGAACTTTTAAATTGACTACATGTTTTAAAGTCAAATTGGCTTCCCTTCCATACAAGCAGTTGAATTTGTTTCGAAAAACTTGATTTGTTATTTTTGCTTTCCAATTTAATAAAAGGCATTTAGATTTTTCACTTTTATTGTATCATGGCCAAGTTATTTATTTTTTTTAAAAGTTACTGAGTTATTTTAGAACTATACTTCAAATGCTTATTCTAGCTTTGAGGCAATGTAACAAGATCTGGGTAATTATTTTAAAACCCTTTTCAGCCTTATCAGAATGATCTATGGACCTATATCAGACTTTGAGAGTTATTTGGTGTATACTGTTGCCCTTTTCTAGGTTGGCTTGCTGGGTTATTGATTAAAATTTACCACTGAAATTTCCTGTGACAATAACTTTCCAATGAAACTTCAATTCTCTATTTTAAAAATAAAAAATTATGATGATAATGAAATCTATTAAGAATAGAACTCCAATGCTTAAAACAATAACAATATAAGGTCACTTTTCCCTTTTTCTTATTTCAAGAAATGATAGATATTTTCCTTTTATGCATACAGCTCAAAACTTCATATGTTCCAATATATTGTCATAACTTCCTAACAATTTTTATATTAGGCACCTTCATGATCATACATTGATTACAGCTATCAAGGAACATTGATTTGTAGAAAAGATAATATTTAACAAAGAGACCAGGACTTTTGTGCAGCTCAAGCAAACCAGAAGCAATTCTGTTGCTGATCTGTATGTATAATAATGACAAATAGGTAGATAATAGATAATAGATGACTATGGCTTTGCTTCTGTGTGTATGTGTGTGTGAGCATGAGCACTCTACCTGGTCCCTTTAGGTTGTACTTCTGCATTTATTTAAGCACCAAATCTAAGAACATAACAGGACCTAAAGAGAGCATGAACAGTAATTCAAACAAAACTACTGTGGGATTCTGTTGTGTGGAATCTCTGAAATGGATTTTGTAGACACAGTTCTATAGTTAAGGATTTAATAGGACTTAAAAGGAATTCTCTAACTCCAAGTCATGGGCTTGACTAAGTCCATGAAATTAAAATGAATATCAGGAGGAAAATTATGAAAATAATAGACTTAATCTCAACCTGAACCCTGCCCCCAACCTTTTGCTGGTTGCTTAGCTGGGTATAGAAACTTCTCTCTCCTGGCTAAATAAAAATGAAAGTTGTGTTATTTCTGATTTAGTCCAAGGAAGTGTTTGGTCATACTAGAGAAGGTTTGAAGACTATGCTTTCTTCTCAAGTTATTTGCAAAGTGGACTTCCAGGGCTAACCCAGCAATCTGATCAAAGACATATGCACAGACATTTCTAATTTACACTGTCATATGTTGGTCTAATTGTGATTTCCTCAGAAGGCTCATGAGCTTCATGAAGAGTCATAGAAGTTAGAAATTTTTATGGAATCTTGATGAGAAAGGATGGGCCCATAACACCTTAAGCTTCTGATTTTGCATCACTATTCTCTAATTCCCACAGAAAGTGGATTAAAGCACCATTGGGCAAAGCACACATTATCAAAACATACGGCACTTTACAGATATTAGGCATTCAACCAAGATTTGTTAAATTCATAAACAATCTCACCTCCCCTTTAGAAGAACAATAATAGTTCTTATCTAAGTGAACTTAAACGTTAAAGTAGAATAATAATTAAACTATTTTTCTGGCCCATGAATGAAGTGGTCCATTCTGGATAATCCAGTATTTCATAAATACAGCAACTATAAATTAAGCAACTATACTTTTTATCTTAGAGTTATTTGTGTTCCTTTATGGGTATCTTTACAACTAGTCTGAAAATTTCAAATGAAATTACTGTTTAACAGATCAATTTGCAACTGAACTTTACTGCTTGCTCCATTTGAAAATGCAGCACCTCTCATTTGTCATTGTTATTTGCACTTTCTGGTGCAAGCAGGAGCAAAGAAAACAGCATATTATCATGCAAGAGAAATTAAGTTAAATCATGACCTCATTATGTTGATAGAGTAGAGTGTAGCTGCTTGAAACAAAAACAAATTCATTTTGATTAAAAATTCTCCAGCTTATGAATCAGTCCATTGGATCCCCCAAACATATCACTTTTAGCCTTATGACTTTTAAATACATGTTCAACTTTTTGGAATTTAAGTTTCAGAATTTAATAAATCTCTTCTTACCTATTACACACTGACAATATCTCCTGGCAATTTCTGGAATAGTTGCTTCTATGTCATCATTTTATGGAAAAGTTTCCTTGCAGAAGTATATATACATACACATATACATATATATATATATACACATATATCATATTATATACAGCTACGTAGGTGGCTACTCAGTTCAGTCTCTAGCAGAGTTCAAAACTATTCACGTTATCAGTCTGAGTCAGTCCCAGAGATCTTGGCTAAACACATAGTCCTAAAATAGGTGATTATTATTTCCATGAAACTCATACAGAAATTAAGAACTATTGAGACCTTTGACAAAGGAACAGACTTAAGATATGGGCAAAGAAGTCGACTGAAAGAATACAAATTTTGGGGCTGAAACTTTTCCCCATTGTAACTAACTACATGACACTTTGGATAATAAGTAATGGAGTTTTTTGTTGAGAATTTTATGAAGTAAATGTCATGGCTTTGCTATTGAAAAAAAAAGACTCTAATAAAGTACCTAATATTACAATGCAATTCAGTTAACATTTACTAAGCATTTGGTTTAGAGAAGACAAATTTTGAGAGGCATGCAGCTTAGTGAATAGAGAAACAGCTTTAGAACTGAGAAGACCTGGATTCAAGTCCTGATTCTAATACATAGTAGCTGTCCATGAACAGATGAATCACTCTGTCAGTGCTTGCTGTGTCTGGAGGGAGATCAAAACCTTTTAGCTAATGCTTTCATAGTACAACTCTGTTCTCTCAACCTCAACCTCATGCTTTGTCTGAACTGTTGAGTACCAGGGTAAAGATCCACTCTCATATTCATGACATCTTCACATCAAAAATTTGATGTTATGCCTCTGCTCACAGATCTAGATATAGGGCAACCTAGAAACCTCCAATTATATCTCACATATCATTTCTTGCTCCTTGATTTTTCTGGGATATCCTCTTCCTTTGAAAATTATTTTGGGTTTATATCTACATTTGCTAGTCCAAGAACATACTCAAAACAAAACAAATCATCTTTTACTGACTCAGGGAATGATACAAAATAAATCTCTTATTTTAGTGTCCTGATGTCTGTTATTTAATTTGTCATTTCTAATATATTAACTCTATGATTTTTATTATATTTAGAGGACTACATGGGGATTTCGAAAAATGATTACTTGTTTTTTTTTTTTTTAAATCTATCTTGGAAAACAATTGTTTCTTCAGGCAAATCCTATGTCAGTATTCAGATGAGCCAAAACTTATCCAACTCCCTTTGAATCTAAGGATAAATTGAAATTTCTCTGCTGTCCCTTCTAGCTTTGGGTAAAATTCCTCACTTTATCCTGAGACAAATATTATGTATGACCCCGGCAAGACAGGTGTCAAAATTATATAATATGTTTCAGTTATTAAAAAAAACTTAAAGCAGAGTTAAAAATAAATGAAAATTTACTGAGAGGCTTTTTATCCTTAAAGAATATTTCAAACATAAGCAGAACTTAAAATGTCCAGTGACTAAAGTTATTTTTTATAATTATCCAGTGTTAGGGAGCTGGTTGTCACACCATTATTACTTTTGCTCCTTCATTTACCATTGTAACCTGATATCATGATAGGAAAAAAAGCCACATTTTTAATTGACTAGAGACTGAAACAGAGGCAACAATATGTAAAGTCTGGAGAAAGACTGAGTCACCAACTTCATTCACATTCCTGAATTCTGGACTAAAAAAAGGAAGTGTGATAATATCATTTTCCAAGAAACAAGTAGCCCTCCTCTCATCACCTACCTTCCTTCCCCTCAGTTCCACAAAGAGATAAAAACCTTGAAGCCTCCTCATTTTCAAAATATTTTAAATGCTGCATTAAAGTTTTCATAACCATTTTAAAGAATTCACTGTCTCGGGGGGCGGAGCCAAGATGGCGACTGGAAAGCAGTAACTGGCGTGAGCTCCCCACCAAGTCCCTCCAAAAACCTATGAAAAAATGGCTCTGAACCAGTTCTAGACATACAGAACCCACAAAGGGGCAGAGGGAAGCAGGACACCAGCCCAGGTCTGCCTGGATGGTCTCGGGGTAAGGTCTGTCCCGAACAGAACTCCCAGCCCCCAGCCGAGGGGAGCGGAGCTGAGCCAAGCAGAGCCCAGTGCTCGAGGCGGCTGGCACAGCGCGGGGCAGCAGACCGCGGACCGAGGAGACCTGGAGTGGAGCGGAGGGTGCTCTAGCTCGCGCTGTGGCATGTACCAGACCTCACAACCCACAAACAGCAAAAGGTTAGTGGGGAAAGCAGCGGGACCGGATCAGAGTTTGCGGTTTGACTTCCACCCCTGAG
>JAQQSZ010003748.1:0-14354 GCA_028646595.1 Phalanger gymnotis
AAGGCATATTACAGATTTATTGCCCCGTCCTCCCCTTGATGTATATAAAACTCAGATATCTGTGACTTTGAGGCTGCAGGTGCCTGTGCACAGGGCTATACCAGGACTTGTAATGCCAGGATCCCTTTGAGATCTTGTTTCAAACAAAATCAAAAGCCTAATCATGAGAAAATAGGCTAATGGATTAATTATCTGTATTTTCCGTTAAAAGGCTTAAAACAATCATAAAATTAGAGTTGATTGGGGGTATGTTTAGAGAGTCATCTAATAGGAGTGAGGGGACATTACAGGCAGACAGCGAGGCTATTAGAGTTTGAGGTTCACGGGGGTCAGGGTGGGTAAGGAATCAGGAGGTTGGGTATAACTGACCAGCTGCTACCTTCAAGCAGCTAACCGCTTTAGCTAAGGAAGTCAGCACAGCACCGGGACAGAGTTCCAGTTACAGTCAATGAGACGTATCCCCATAGAAATGAGAGACAACATGATGTAGTGGAGAGAGAGCTGGCCCAGGAGTCAGGAGGGTCTACGGTCATGTCTAGCCTCTGATGTCCCTTCCAGCTGCTTCTGTGATCCCATCATCCCTTCTACAATTTTGGGTATTTTTTGTGTGAAGTAAAATCTAGTTAAAAAAATAAAGCAATAACACAGAGTTATTACATGTGCTTCTAATTGCATTTAAACTTCCTGGTCATTAGCACATTCAGTGTCAGCTGTGCGATCCCCATTAAAATGAGTGTCCCCAAAGACCTTTTTACGAAGAATTGCTGTGCTAAGCCTCGGCGATCTCCAGGTCCTCTCCTTCAGGTCATGTTCTATTAGCCATTTCTCCAGGGCTGCTGGGCTGCTGGTTCCCTGTTTGTGCCAAGACGATAGAGAGGGAGACTTCCAGGTGTGGGCATCTATATGCGGCTTCAGATGGAGACTTACTATATGGCTTTACTCACAGCTGTTGGTGTGGGTGCTTCTGTTTGCAGAGGTCGGCATCACATCTGCCTCAGCGTCTGACCGCCATCCCTCTGAAGGAGCCGCAAATATGGAGGGCCAGGAAGGTCATGTTCATGGTCCAAGTCTGTGGGTTGTTTCCATAGTAGGTTCTTTTGAGTTCCTTGTCCGCCATTGCTCCAGGTCACATGGCAGACCTGTCAGTCCAACCAGGATCCTCCGACTCTCCATCAAGGTCCCTACAGCTGCTCTCAGCACAGATTTTTTTATAATTATTTCTATGGTGATTCCAAAGCAATCTCATGATCACAACCAAAGGGGTTTGGCCTGGTTACTGTAGACTGATGTGGTGATAAGGAAAGACCTCATTCAGCGTCTTAGTCTCCTCAGTGCCCAGCCCATCGCCTCGCATGTGATAGAAGCTTGATCAATGTCAGCAGACTGATTTCTGCCTTCTTCCCTCTGAGGAGTCTTACCCTGTGATACATGGATCCCTTGGCATCAGTATCAGGGGGATTTGCAAACTTGGATGGGAAAATTATATCTTTACTGTAATGTTGGTTCCTTTGTCATCTTTTGCATTTTGTTTTGTGCATATGAAAACAGTATCCTGTGAGGTAGGCCATGGGTCTCGCCGCATTGCCAAAGGGGCCCACGACCCCCAGATGGTGAAGAATTTCTGTATTAGATTATGAATTTCTTTCTCTCTTTCTCAGGACTTAATACCACAGTATGTAGATAATGGAGGTTCAGTAACTATTTAACTAGCCCAGGGACTGCCCATCCATGTGACTCGGGCTTAAGACAACATGGAACCAAATTTTCAGTGGTCCTTTGTCCTTTTGCAATAATCATAATGATATTATGATTGTAATTATTGTAGCTAGCTTTTATGCAGTGCCTCTCATGGCCAGGCTTGCTGAACGAAGTGCTTTACAAATATTATCTCACCTGACCCTCTCTACAACCTTGGGAGGCAGATGCTATCACCATCCCCACTTTAAGGAAGAGAAAACTGAGGTAAACAGAGATCGATTGATTGATTTGCCCAAAGTCATCCAACCAGTAAGTGTCTGAGGCTGGATTTGAACTCGGTACTTACTGACCCCAGGCCTAGCTCTCTATCCACCGTATCATATGGCACTCTTTTGCGAATCACCACGCATGGCCGTCCCACTTCTGAAAGCAGTGCCCGGCTGCCAGGCCCCTCTGTCTTCCCCTGCATGTGAGTCTTTTTATTCGGGAATCTGCCCATCTAGCTACCCACATTGATACCACCTAGAAGAGTCAACATAGCTGCTCCCTGGACTGGGACGCACTGCTCTGAAAAGGCTGCCCCCCCCCCCCGCCCCGGGATTGTTTTTTTTTGTATATGTGTGTGTATGTGTATGTGTATGTGTGTGTGTATGTATATACACACATATTCATATACATACATGCACACATTTTATTTACACATGCACACATATATATATATATGCACATATCGCCATCACATAGAGATGTCTCCCATTCCCTCTTGCCCCTAAGGATCCTCTCTTGTTACAAGTGAACAAGTCTTCACACTGATAACGTATGATCATCTGGGGATTGGCTGCTTCCAGAGTTAGAGGTTGGAGGGAAGCTTTATCATCCTTCTGAAGTTAGGGTTGTTTTGAACTAAGATTTCTAAGAAAATGTCGACAACAACTACTGCCACCACCACCATAATACTAGCATTTACATAGTCCCTATCGTGTTCCAGGCGTCGTGCTAGTGATGGCGATGATATGATGATGACGATAATGGTGCTGTCTAGTGTTTCTGTAGTACCTACTATGTACTGGGCACTGTGCAAAAATAATGATGATGACGATAATATCTAGAATTGATATGGCATCTATTATACGTCAGACAGAGGCAGCTAAGGTTGAGCAGTACATAGAATATTGGACCTGGAGTCAGGAAGAACTGACTTCAAATCTGGCCTCAAATACTTACAAGCTGTGTGACTTTGGGCCGGTCACTTCACCTGGTTTGCCTCAGTTTCCTCATTTGTAAAATGAATTGGAGAAAGAAATGACGAACCGCTTCAATGTCCTTGCCAAGAAAATCTAGCGGATAGTATTGACATGATATGGTCCATAGAATCATGAAGAGTCAGACATGACTGAATGACAGAACAAATGTGTCAGTCACTAGTTTAATTAATAATAATAAAATAATTATGGTATTTTATAGACCCTACTACGTTCCAAGCAACACCACGGCGACACTAATAATCAGCATTTCTATACTGCCTACTATGTGCCAGACACGTATAGCAGTAGAAGGAGGAATAGGAGGAGTAGCAGCAGCAGTAGGAACAGTAGATAGCATCTATATCACGCCTACTATGCGCCAGATACTGCGCTAATTAATAATAATAACAACAACGGCAGCAGGAGTAGCCTACTACGCTCCGGGCGCTGTGCCTAGCACTTGACGGACAGCACGGCCAGCGGAGGCTTTTTGGGTCTAACGTGCTGTGACTGTGGTCACCTGCGTGACCCGCTTCGGAGGCGGCGGCCAGCTTGCTTGGCAAAGTAAATGTACTTTGACTTGAGTCTTCCCAAGCGTTCTATAATTCACTTGCGCTTCTAGATTTCAGAGGTAACCCCTAATTCTTGAAGTCGGCTAGTTGAGCAAATTCTGAGAGGATGGCGCTTTTGTCCTCCAGGAGACTGCCTTCTTCTGGAGCTCCTCTCTCTTCTCAGGATAGGCTCGTGCGAAAGAACTGAAGATGTTTAGGCAGAAGAGAGAATGCACGGGATATTCCGGAAACGATTCTGTTCAAGGGCTTGAAAGGCTGTCGGGACGAGGGCTTGGGTTCTGCATTCCTACTAGGATCTCTCAGCCAGAGCTGGGTGACCGCTGGCCAGGCACGTTGCCGAAGGTCAGACTCTGAATTCTGCTTTAGACACAGACTCTGCGTGCCTCTGGCCCTGGGCCGATTTGTGACTTCGAGAGTCCGCTGGAATACTTCATGCTGACGACATTTTAGCAGAAAAGGATTAATTCCCGGACAGTCCCTTTGGGCTCTTAAAATCTGAACATCTTGCTCGTCCGTGTTTATTGGGCGTGGCTGTCAGCCAGCC
The DNA here is from genome assembly GCA_028646595.1 of Phalanger gymnotis. Lineage (NCBI taxonomy): Eukaryota > Metazoa > Chordata > Mammalia > Diprotodontia > Phalangeridae > Phalanger > Phalanger gymnotis. The sequence continues at coordinate 4,059 of JAQQSZ010003748.1, forward strand.
TCGGGTTCCCAGCCAAGATTCGATATTGTCCCTCGGTTTACAGGATGAATAGAAGTACTGAAAGGTACCAGAGAGCATCTCCATTGTTCAGGGTCCTCCGCAATTGTGCTTCTGCTTATGCAGAGTACGGCGGCACTGACTGTTGGAACAAATACTTCGGGTCACAAGGGGGTATAATGGAAGGATATAATTAAAGTTTAATCTGTTCGGTTAAAAAAAAACCAACTTTAATTACTCTAGGCAATTTGTTGGGCTGTTAATTGGTTTTGGAACTGTACCTAGATCCTAATTTCAGCTACATTTTCGCCCTAATTGTTTAGGCTCTCCTTCGGCCAAATACTGCCCCAGGAAGACCCAGCACGGCCCCAGCAAACATGCAGCAACGGCCAGGTCGGCTGCAGCCGCTCCTCAATCGTCCGGGGGCTGGAGCGACGCTCAAGCCAACCTCGGTGGCAAAGTCAAAGTCGTCTCTGGCCGAGATGGAGGGTCGATTTCCCAATGGGGTGAGGCACTTCTTTGAGGAATGTTTCCTAATGCTTTGGAAAGCATCGAAGTCTTAGAAACCTTTGTAAAAGAATAGGCTTCATCTAAATTTGGTTTTGTTAGTATCAGTCAAGCTCCCCAGGAATGGAGATCTTATTATTTCCAGGTTATTGAAAAATAATCTTTTGCATTTATTAAGTACCTGCTGCGTACCAGTCGCCGAGCCCGGGAGTAGGATGATGAGGGTCATAGCTGCCATTGGCATAGCCTTTAAGGTTTTCTCAAGTGCTTACATACAGCATCTCACTCCTTCCCCACCACTGCCCTGGATCTAGAAGCTGTGACTGTCCTTGTTTTATGAATGAGCCAAATGAGATCGAGAGAAGATGAGGAGGGTTTCCCGAGGACACACACATACCTGTCTGAGGCAGGATTCGAACCCAGGTCTTCCTGACTTGTTCCTGTCCTCAAGGGGCATACAGTCTCAGTTGGGTGGTGGTCAATGGTGGTGGTTCAACATGTCCACAGATGAAAATTAAAAAAAAAACATACAAAGTAAGTACAGGTTACTTGGGTGAGACACTCACCGAGGAGGAGTCCAAAGGGTGTCTTGTAGGACCTCCTCTTGAGCTGAGGAAGGGGAGACAAGGGTGCCCAGAGGTGCACATGAGAAGGGGCTACGTAGTTATGGGAGGTGCTGTGCGAAGGAGTGGGGAGAGGAGAGAGAATGTTGTTGAATTAGTAGGTGGTCTAGCGTGCCTGGAGTGTACCACGTCTGCAGGGTCAGTAATGTACAGGAAGCTGGAGAGGTGCCAGGACCCGGGCTGTGGAGCCCGTGAAATAGGGAATGAGGCATCAGCATTTTATCCTAAAGGAAACAGAGAGGCACCGAGCCTTCTTGAGAGGCAGAGTGACATCCTCACAGTTAAGTTTCGGGATATTAATTGGGTGGCAGCTGTGTGGGACATGCTTTGGAAAGGGCAAAAGCCTGGATGCAGAGACACCAATTAGGAAGCTACTGTTGTAGTAGCTGGGTTGCTCAGTGGGTAAGCACTTGGCCTGGACTCAGGAAGACCTGAGTTCAAATTTGGCTTCAGCCACTGACTATATCTTTGTGACCCTGGGTCAGTCACTTAACTTCTGTTTCCCTTAATCCACTGTAGTAGGAGATAGCAAACCACTCCAGTATATGTATCCAAAAACAACCCAGATGAGGGCACAAAGAGCCAGATATGACTGAATAACAAACAAATGAGAGATAACGAGGGCCTATATCGAGGTCTTTGTGGTGTGAAGGGGAAAAGAGGATTCTGAATCAAGACAACAAACATTTATTAGGCCCTAACTACATACCTGGCATTGTGCTAAGAAGCAAGAAGGAAGCTAGCTCCTGCCCCCAGTGAGGTTACATTGTAATGGGGGTAAACAATACATAAAGAGAAATTGCTGTGTGTGTGTGTGTGTGTGTGTGTGATGGAATCTGGCCATGGATTGAATGGGGGAAGGAGAGTGAGTGAAGAGTTATGGCCGAGTCCTGTGTTTTGTCCTGGGTTACTGGAAGAAAGTTGGGGCCCTTGACATACCTGGGGGAGCTAGGAGGAGGGGGAGGTTTGGGGGAAAGGTAATGAACTTTCTTTTGGACATGTTTGAAATGCTTTTATAACATCTAGGAAGAGATGCCCAGGAGGAAGCTGGGATACAAGGGCAAATTCAGGGGAAAGATTAGGCCTGGATAAGGAGATCTGAGAATCGTCTGGAGAGAGAGAGAGAGAAAGAGAGAGAGACAGAGAGACAGAGAGACAGAGACACAGAGGAGAGACACAGAGGAGAGACACAGAGAGGAAGAGGAGAGACACAAACAGTGACAGACAGACATGGGGCAGGGTGGGGAGTGGGAGAAGAAAGAGGGACAGAGAAGTGATGTCCTAGGACAGAGTCCTAAGTTCTACCCAGAAATAGAGAGAGGGGCATTTGAAGGACTAAACCAAAAGTAAAAAAGAATCTCTTTAATCAGGAGATTTGTGCTGTTTCCAAATGTTAAATTTTTAACCTCTGAGGGCGTTAACATCCACTCTTCTGATCCCATTTAACTCTGCTCATTTGGAGCCCCTCTCTTCCATCTGTAACAACAATCCGGCTAGCAGCCGTTGTGGGTGTGAAAGGAGAAAACAAGCCCAACAACCAGAATGCTGCCAGCATAGGTTCTTTTGATCTGCTTTACTAAGGAAAGCAACATTAAGGGGTTAACAAGCTTACTTTAATCCAGCATACAAATATCACTCACTTAATTCAGGGGAAAAAGCCAGCACCCTGAACTTCAGAGCAAATACAAACAAATTACAAACGGACCAAATACAATTCATAGTACCAAGAAAACCAAGTCCAGACATCCGGGCAAGCTGGAGGGCTCTTAGCTACTGCTGCCTGGAGTCTCCACATCAGCACACCACCAAGAGTGAGAGCCCTGAGCAAATGGTTCTGTCTTCTCTTTTTTATACAGTTTCAGACATTATCAAATGTCATCTGAGCGACCAGAACTTAGGCTCCTATGATTGGCTCTGGAGTTAGCACCTCCCTTTGGACCCTGGTAGCTTCACACACACATAGGCTTAGCACCTAGTAATTAGGGGTTTGGGGCAAACTTAGCAGCAAAGATCTAATCAGGTCTCCGTTAGTTAGCCCTACCTGGGGCCCCACCTTAGTTACCAATTCACACCCACATAGGTTTAGCACCTAATAGGGGTTTGGGCCTGGGGCTTAGCACCTAATAAGACTCAAAGACACTTAATCATTTTAAAACAGTAAGAAAGGCCCAACTTAATTGATATTACACTATCTTGGCAATTTGACCATACCCTGCTGAGCAGAAGTGCTGGGTACATGCTGCGCCCCTCTCTGGTCTTCAGAGTGCCAGGGACCCCCTTCCCCTCTATCTCTATCTCCCCTCCCCCTCCTCCTATCCCCCTCTCCCTCTCCCTGTCTCTCTGTCTGTCTTTCTCTTTAGATCAGCTGCTTCTCATCTAGGGACATTGTGGATTCATTCAGAACATGGTCAGCTCTGAGCCCCTGTGTTGGGAATCAAGATGGGCTCTTAGCCACTTATTCAACCAAGTGCCCTTGAAGAGTTAGGCCTTTGTTTCCTTGATTAAATTAGGAGTCTTCGATGGCCTCCTCGCCTAAAGGGAAAGCCCGGTTTACATGGGTTTGAGTGACAGCTTTGTGACATCAGAGGCTTTCAGACTACGTGGGTTTAAGTCGAATTTTCATGACAATTTTAGGTCACATGGGTGAGTCGTGTGTGTCACTCACCTTTGACCCTGAGCAAGATGTCTAAAACCAGAGGATGGCTTTCTTTTTTCAAAGGTCTGAGCTGCAGCAGTAGTGACGCATGACTCTAAGCCCGCTGTTGTGAGCTCCTGGCTGAACTCAGATGTTGGTAACTGTGAACTGTATTTGGTCTGTTTATGAATGTATGTTTGTAATTTGTTTGTATTTGCTCTGAAGCTCAGGTTGCTGGCTTTTTCCCTTGAACCAAGTGAATGACATTTGTATGCTGGATTAAAGTAAGATTGTTAACCACTTCACATTGCTTTCCTTGGTAAAGCAGATCAAGAGAACCTGGGCTTGCAGTGTTCTGCGAGCTGGTTGTCGTTGGTTTTACACCCCCCATAGCATCTACTAGCAGGATTGTTGAAACAGCCCCTCCCCACACAGCCTAGGCACTGTCTCCTTTTTGCATTGGCTATGCTCAGGGTTCCCCTCAGCACAATGAGCCCACTCTCCTGAGAAACAAACAAACATTTTGGGCTAATGCCTTGCGGTTGTTCTTACTCTTAGAACTGATAAGCTAAACATTACATAATCAGTAGCATCCCATGAGCATTAAAATCTGGGAAGACCCAGCGGGTGCGTCGATCTGGACCCAAGAAACCCAGACACGGCCAGTTCACGTCTGTGGGTGTGGCAGTGTGCAAACAGCAGAGATGTGTAAACAAGCAGATTGTTTGACTTGGATATCCAGCGGGACCAGCCTTTAGTAAACTCTAGAGGAATTCTGGACCTGGGCCTTATGGTTGGGAGTGGTGCTGGCTGGACTTGGGAGCTTGGTGGGCTCAAGAGAAGGCAGAACCGCTCCCCCCTCCCTTGGCCAGATGATGGTGGTTGATCTAATTCCCTGCTGTCCTGCCTCTGACAGGACCCTCTGACCTCTGAGACAGTCCTCACAGAGCAGGAAGAGTGGACTCATGTCTAGCCTAGCAAGGCACAAGCTGCCTCTACCATAACCATTGGTGTCCCTCTGAGGAGATGCACACTGGGGCAGATTTAGTTCCTTAAGGTCAGGCCATTGTTCTTCTCTCCTTCTGGGCAGCAGCCAAGCAGCCAAGCGTCCGGACGAGCTGATGTCAAAGGTTTCGTCAGTTTTCTAGTGATATGGAAGTGTTGTTCATTGTCATTTATTGTCCCAGCCGGTCCCCTAGCAAGCATTTATTAAGCAGCTACTGTGTGTGGGGAGGCACTGTCCTTGATAATTTCCATTTATATAGTAACTTGAGGTTTTGTGGTGTACTAGACAGAGGCTAGGCTTGGAGTTAGGAAGGCCAGGGTTAAAATCCTGCTTCTGACATCCATGAGCTCAAAAATCCTGGTCAGCTGATAGTCAGTGAATAGAGCACCAAGTCTGGAGTCTAGAAATGCTGAGTTCAAATCTGGCCTCATACAGTAGTGTGGGTGGGGTGACATACTTAATCTTTGACTGGGTTTCTTCATGTGTAAAAGGAAATAAGAACACTTGCCTGCCAGGGTTGATAACATTTGTGAAGTGTTTTGTGAACCTTAGCAGTGTCACATGATGCTAGCTTTTATTAATTAACTCTTAGTATTTCTGAACCAGCAGTGCCTCCAGCCCCGTCCTGAGACTTGCCTACTAAGTCAGAGATAGTCAGGAATATGCTTGAGGGGAGGGAGGGCACAAGGTGGAAGTTCCTCACACTGAGGAAACCACGGATCCTTCCGAGGGTCCTTTAGACTTTACCAGCACTTTTCTTCTTGTGCCTCTGAGGTGTAGTGGTAGGACTATTAGTATCATCACTTTATAGAGGAGAAAACTGTGGCTCAAGATGAATTTACTTGTTTCTCATAGCAAGCTTTTGAGTGTTGGTGCCAGGATTCGAACTCTGGTCTCAGAATAGCACGGAGGAAAGAAGAGTGGCCCCGGAGTCACGGCTGTTGGGCTCAAACCCATCTCGGGTGATTGTCAGCTGTGATACCTGGAGCCTCTTTTGTCAAAGGAGGGCGTTGGGCTACGTGATGCCTGAGGGTCCCCTCCAACTCTAGGCTCTCTCATTGCCCTGCCTCAAGCAGTGTAGACTGTGTGGCCAATGGGAAGAGAGGGTAAGAATGACTGGTCATTCCTATGTCCTTTATAGGAACCTATTGGTAACTTCCTTCATCATCATGAAAACATTTTGTGAAAAATTCATGTCCAATAGCAGTTCTGACAACAAATAGCTCAAGTGGAAAACCAATCAACGGGCATCTATTAAGCACCTTCTGGGAACCAGGCCGGTAATAGGTGGTAGGAACACAGAGTGACTCAGACCCAGCCCTCGAGGACCTTACACTCTATCCGGCTTTGGCAAGCCTGTCCATGTACAAGTACATTGGAGGGTCTGGCCCGGTGATTTCCTTGGTGTACAGGACTACCGCGGGAGGAAACTCCCTCTACCAGAACAGGTCGACAACTTCTCTACAACATAGAGAGGTGTGAGGACGAGCCCTGGGAAAGAAAGGTCACTCTGCCAGTATGGATTCGGGCAGATGAGGAGGCTCTGAGACCAGCTCTGCAGGCCACAGTCTCTCTCAGGCTGCCTTTCCATATTCGAAATAAATGCAGGGTAAATTCAAAAGGGGACAAAGGTGCCAACAGCTGAGGGGATCAGGAAAGGCTTCGTGTAGGGCCTGAGCTTTGGAGAGAAGTAGGGATTCTTGGGGTGTGAATGGGGGTGTTGTGCACAGCTTATGCAAAAACATGGAGGTGAGAGGTGGAATGTTGGGGGTGAAAATAGTAAGGAGCTATTTCGACTAGACTGAAGAGCTGCGGAAGGGTTGTACTTGTAGAATGAGGCTGATAAGATAGGCTGGAACCAGGTTATGGAAGGCTTTGAATGCCAAAACTAGGAGTTGGTCTATGTTTGACCCACAAGCGGATAAGCCCCCATGATCTCTAGCACAATAATGATCGATAGTGTAAGTCTGCATCTGCACTTGGATAGTGGCTGAAAACTGCAATGTGGACACAGGTGGGTTAAGCATTGGCCGAAGGGCCACATACATGAGTTTGGAAATCAGAAATCTTAATTTTAACCTCCTATTAAATGCGCTTGGCTAGGGTGCTCCCTTGTCTCTGGGTCCCAGGAAGAAGTTCTGTATTGCTCTATTGCCAAGAAAGAGTGGACCCTGGATTTTCTCCTGGGTTTTCGCATATATCGACAAGGAGATTTCACAGGGATCAGTAATTCTGGTGCGGTGATTACCAGCTACATTAACCAAGTGAGAGAACTCAGAATCCCAGAATCTTAGTGCCAGTGGAAAATGCCAAGTCGCTATGTGACCTAGACCTGAATCCTCACATTGATATCTCATTTTTAAGTCACAGAAGGCTGGGCTCTGCAGGGTCTAACCTGACCTTTGTTATGGGCCTGTGAGGTACAGGTGTGTGGGCATTGTTTGCTCATTTGACATTTGACCTATCTGAGATCCAGAGAGAAAGGCTTCTTCGGGGTCACATAGAAAATAAGGGGCAATGACGGTGCCTAAAACTTTGTCCCAGGACTCCAGACCAGACTATCAGAATGACTTCTAAATATTGAATATGCTGATTTGTGTGAGCTGGTTCAATCCGGGTGGTTTTTTTCTCCTTTATTAAATGAATTCTAATGTCAGGACATATGTTTCCAGGGCGAAAGGTACAAGAACCCTTCAGAATTTTCCCACGGAGTGGCTCCCTATCAGTTGCCCATTATTAGTGAGTATTTGATGCCTGTGCCTCCACCACTGTCCCCAAGAAATGAGAAGATGATCAGCAAAGGTCGCATCGAGGCATGGAGGAGAAGAATCCGCCCGACCACAGCCCCAAACCTCCTGGATCCTCACAGGGTAATTGCTGAGCCAGTTTGTTTGCGCATTTACAGCAGAGTTAGATTTTTCAAGGGCACAGGGAGAAAATTGGGGTAATGATATGCAGAGTGGACAGTAGGAAGACGTAGAATAAATTTTCTAAATGTAATTGCTGACGCCAGTGCAACAGAAATGCAGGCTGTGAGCAGTCCACTGGGATAGCCAATTCAACATACTGAGGAAGAGAATTGTTAACCAGTCTTGTGATCAAAACCACCCAGTAATCCATCCCCACTTTCTAATTAACCTCTCATTCAATTGATTCATGTCTTAGTATGGCATCAGAAGCTTCATCTGCCTTTGGGTCAAACATTAAAGTTGATTTTTAATGAGGCACAGCCAAATATGACCCTCATCTTGAAGAGTCTCTCCTTCTGTTCTTGGGAGGCATTAATTACATTTTGTTAGTCTTAGTCCCTCAATATACTGGGGCAGGAAGGAATTAAGAGCCAGGTAAACTTAGGCATGGTCTGCTAGGAAGCCAAATGACCTTCTCTCTCAATTTAATTGTGTGTTAAATTCAGAAGGAGTAAGAATGAGAGCTCTCACTGCTCACTGAATAAACAGAAATTGCTGCTGAGATTCCACTGATAGAAAACTAGAGAAAGAAGTTCCAATATTTTCAAAGCATTTCAGTTGATTAGACATAACGCCTTAAGTAGTGAGTTGAGTAATGGCTTCCTCCTTTTTCTCCTCCTCCTCATCTTTTTCCTTTTTCTTCTCTTCCTAAGTCCTTATCCTCCATCTTTTCTCTTCTCTTCCTCATTCTATCTCATCCTTCTTTTCTGTTGCTTTCTCTTCCTTGTCTTCCCTTTCTCTTTTTCTTCCTTCTCATCCTTCTTTTCTTCCTCTTCTCTTTCTCATCCTCATTCTCCATATTTTTTTCCATTTATCCTCCTCTTCCTCCTTTCTTCCTTTTCTCTTCTTCTTCTTTTTCATCTTCCTTTTCCTCCCTTTGTCTCCTCCTCCTTCTTTCCCTTCCATTCTCTTCTTCCTTCTCCCTATTTGCTTCTCTTCTTCTTCCTCCTTCGCCTTCTTTTCCTTTTCCTCTTTCTTTTTCTCTTCCTTTTCCTCCTTCCTCACTCTGTCTCCTCACCTCCTCTACAACTACAACCAACCATTATTTATCTGGTGCTTTGGAGTTTACAAGACATTTTATGTATGTTATTTCACTTGATCATCACAACAACCTTTTAAGCCATGTACAAAAGACAGTATTTTTCCTATTTCACAGATAGGGAAATGGGATCAGAGATGTTAAGGAACTTTGCTATGCTCACATGGCTTCAGAGGTAAAATCTGAGCCTGAGAGTTTCTGACTATGTCCAATAATCTATTTGCTTTGTCTTGTGCTGTAACATATAGAATATGCTAGAAAATAATGAGAATTTTTAGGAACTTTGGATTGGGTGGCCCAGATGGTGCCTTTGTAAGAACTGAACTTCAAAGCACCACTTAAGTATGTTGAGCTGGAGAAAGCTTCTTGGAAGGCTTGCCACCTCTGTGAAGCCTTTCTTTATCTCCTCAGTGGCTGGTTGTAACCCATGGCTCAGCACCCTTCCACCTAAGATCTGGGACTGCTCAAACCGGGTCCAATTTCAGGAGTGGCCCTAAAAGGTTCAGTTTTAAATTGGTCTTGTCCAGTTATTATTGTCCTATTGGGAGAGTGGTCATGCCATTTGGCATCTCACTTGTTGTAAGTGATGAGGGAGCCAGCCAGCGATTGTGTTTTGGTCATTGTTCTGCCTGAAGCAAGTGTGACGGACATTCCCTGGGATTTTGTACCTTTTTGTGGCAAAGTGGGAAAGAATATTGTGTGTGGGGTCAAAGGACTCTGAGGCCAGCTTTCTGGCCCAGCTCTGCTAGAGGGATCTAAGTGGTCCTGAGTATGTCATTTCCACTCTCAGTTTCCTCATCAGTGAATGAGAGGGAGACCCAACAGGTTCTCTCAGGTTCCTTCTAGCTCCAGAATCCTGTGATGGTCCATTTTCTCAATTGTCCAGTGTCTGCCTCTGCAGCTGGAAGGATGAGGCAGGATGTTTCAAGAACTTACAGGGCTGCCAGATGGGATTATTCATGTCCAAAAGGTAGAGAATTATTTTTTTCTGAAGAAGGGATGGACGGATCGTAGGCTACGCAAGGTCAGTTTTCTCATATTGTCTCAACTCACAGCTCCCCACTTCCTCCCACACATATTGCTAAGTTACCTCCATTTGTGATCCCCGCAAACTCATACGTATGTGTCTTGTAGGTATATAGCTGTTTGCATGCATCTCCCACATTGCACTGTGAGCTTTTTGAGGGCAGGAACCACGCCTTTGTCTTGCACTTTGTCCAGGGCCCACCGTACACTTAGTGGTGCTTAAAAGTGTTTAACTGAGTATTATTTTTTAATAGGAGATAAAATGTTTCAATGGAAAGAAGGGTGGACTTGGTGCCAGAGGATTTACTACCTGTGTCACCATGGGCAAGACCCACTTGATCACCCTGGTCCTCAGTTTCCTCATCCGTAAATGAACAGCTTAGACCCATGATCTCTGGATACTAATGCTTTTAGACTAGACTTTTATTAGGCCAGTTTAATGCTCATTGTTTGCACGGGTGCTCCCTCCCATCCCTGGCCCCCTCTCTCTTACT
>JAQQSZ010003749.1:0-14354 GCA_028646595.1 Phalanger gymnotis
ATCTTCAGCAGGCTCTTCACTCCTGCTCTGATCAGCCGCTTAATTCCTCCCACCAGGTGGGCCTGGGGCCAGAAGCAACTGCAGCCATAGTTCTAAAGCTGCCCCACCTCCGTTGCCCCAGGGGCGGTGGCCAAACCGCAAACTCCGTCCTGTCCCGCAGCTTTTCCCACTAACCTTCTCTGTTGTCTTTGCTCTTTGTGGGTTGCGAGGTCTGGTGGATACCACAGCTCAGTAATTCAGGAAGCTAGGGCACTCTCCACTCGTCTCCTGGTCTGGTAGGTCCACGTCTGGTCTGTTCCCGCCGTGCGTGCTGGGAACTCCGCTCCCCTCAGCTGGGGGCTGGGAGCTCCATGTGGGACAGACCTTACCCAGAGACCATCCAGGCTGTCCTGGGCTAGAGCCCTGCTTCCCTCTGCCACTTTGTGGGTTCTGCAGCTCTGGAATTGGTTCAGAGCCATTTTTTACAGGTTTTTGGAGGGACTTGGTGGGGAGCTCACGCCAGTCACTGCTTCCCAGCCACCATCTTGGCTCCACCCCCTAAAACATTTCTAATTAGAAATCCTATTTGTAATAAGTTGAAAGAACAAATTATTATAGTTCTTCTTTCACATCAGATTCTCCTCCAAACTCCCCCTTTTTCCCATTGAAAGCACTATCATCCTCCCACACTCACCCAGAAACACAATCTCAGAGTCATCCATGATTATTCCCTCACCATCATACTTCACATTCAATCAGTTGCCAAGTCAGTGTTATGGACTTACAGCTTAAAGGAAGATGAAGAGGTCAGTGAGTCCAATCCCCTTATTTTACAGAAAAGGAAACGGAACCATAGAAGTGATTTACCCAAGGTCACACAGCTAGTAAACATATGAAGTGAGTTGAACCCAAGTTCTCCTGACTCCACATGCAATGCTCAATCCACTACACCATGCTGCCTGACTCAGAAATTCAATCCCTATGACAGATTCGGCATTTGTCTTCTTTTCTCCACATATACCACCACCACCCTAGTTCATGTCCCTATAATTTCTTACCTTGACTACTATAGTTGCTCTCCAACTGGTCTCCCTGTTTCCAATCTCTCCTCACTCTAATTCATCCTATGTATGACTGCCAATATGATCTTATAGCATTATAGATTTAGATGTGGAAGTGACTGCAAAGCCATCTAATCTAATGAAAAAACTGAATCTCAGAAAGGGGAAGTGTCAGAAGTAGGATTTGGACCCAGGTCAGGTCTTCCTCACGATGATTCCAGTCATCCACTCAACCCACTAGGCCACAGTGCCTCCTGTCAAAGCACAAGTTGGACTACATGGCTACCTGCTGTCCCTAGGAAAAAATATAAACTCCTCGGCTTCACATTAAAGACCTTCTACAATCTGTAACATGATTTTTTCTCATGTGCACTATGCCACAGCCAAAGTGAACTGTGTTGTTCCCATACATGACATTCTACCTCCCATCTCCATTCATTTGAGCAAGCTTAAAATGTACTCATTCCTGACCCATGCCCCTCAAAATCTTTATCTTCCCCAAGGCTTGGATCACATGCCACCTCCTCCATTAAGCTTTCTCTAATCCTCCTACTTATTCTTTTCCCCTCCTCAAATTACCATTCTGCTTTTGGACATCTAAATGTTCTTTAAGTCTACCTAACAATGCTGAATCCATCTGTTTCTCTATAGCTTTTACACATCACTCAGTCCCATCCTCTGAAGCTAGGGAAAAGAAGTCTAGTCTCTTGTCTACATGATACCCTCTCAGATACTAAAAGACCACCATCATGTCTCCCTCTTCTGAAGTCTTCTATTCTTCAGGCTAAATATCTTAAATTCCTTCAACCAGTCCTGCCATAGAATGGTGGTCTCCAGTCCTATTACCGTTCTGGTCATCCTCTTCTGGGCACATTACATTTTTTAAATCCTTTGTAAAATGTGACACCTAGGACTCAACAAAACTACTCCAGATGCAATCTGATTAGGGTCTAATATATTGAGGTTATCCCCATGTTCTGAAGGTTCTCTGTCTCTTAATGTAACCTCAAATTGTGTTCAGTTTTTTGGCTTCTGAGTCACACTGTTGACTCATACTCACTGCCTTCACTTCCTCACTGCCTACTCCTCAAACCTTTCCAGTCTGGCTTCAAACACCACCACTCTGGGAAATGTACAGAAAACAGTCTCAGTAATGACATCTTGGTTGCAAATTGAATGATCTTTTTCAGGCCTCACTCTCCCTAACATCTCTGCAGCATGTGAGACTACTAACCACCCACTCATCCTGAATATTCTCTTCCCTTAGTTTTAACTGCATTTCCCCCCTCCTATTTCACTTTCCTCATACCAATAAGACTATTCCTTCTCCATTAAGACTGGCTCATCTTATAACACGAGAGGTTCCTGGGACACCAATACACTGCTGGTGGAACTGTGAACATTTTGGAAAGTAATATGGAATTATACCTAAAGAGATATAAAATTGTGAATAGGCAGGGGAAAAAACAGAATTTAAACGCTCTTTCATGCGATGGTTTTTCAAATATATGAGGATAGTTATCAGATCCCCTTCTACATATGTTCTTCTCCCAGCTAAACACTCCCATTGTAGCATCATCTCAAGGCTATTCACTCCTCCAGATATTCTCCAACTTATTAATGTCCTTCCTACAGAACTTAACATGATACTCTACATACTGTCTAACCAGGACAAAAGATAACAAGGCCACCATGTTCCTAATCCCCAACACAATTAATGCCTATTTTAATGAAGGCCAAGATGCTTACTGGCTGCAATATAAGACTACTAATTCATATTGAGGATGCAATCTACTAACCATTCCCCACTCCCCCCCCGCCCCAAGGTTTTTCAGATGAACTGTTATCTAGCTATACCTCCTCCATCTTGTATTCATGAAAGTGATGTTTTAAAACCAAGCATAAGACTACATTTGTATCCTAAGTTTTATCTTATTATATACAGCTTAATGTTATGACCTATAAAGACCTTTTTTTCAATATTAACTCTGTAATTCAATGTGTGAGCTATCCCTCCCAATTCATGTTACTCAAAAATTTGATGAGCCTATCATTTATGTCTTCATCCAAGTCATTGATAATAATATGAAATAGCACAGGGCCATACACAGACCTCTGAGGGTCTCCACTGGACGCTGAAACATTCATGACTGCTAACTGGAGTCAGTCATTTAACTAGTTCTGAATCTACCTAATGTCTATATCTTACCATATTTTCCATTCGAAAGCATGACATTGTCACATATCTTGATAAAATCTAGATAAACTATATTTCCCTAATCTACCAGCTCACTAACACAATCACAAAAGGAAATACTACATTGAGATCCGTTTTTGATGTTCGCTGCTACCTTTTCTAGATCATTCCTAGTCATCTCTTTAGTAATATGTCCTAGAATTTTATAGGCATTCATAACCTTTTTTGTGTGACAGACTCTTTTAGCAGTCTGGTAAAACTTATGTACCATTCTCAGAATAATATTTTAACTGTATAAAATGAAATATATAGGATAACAAAAGAACCAATTATATTGAAATACACTTATCAAAATAGTGAAATAATAAATTCACAGACCCTAAGTGAAGAACAGAAGAACAACAATCCAAGCTATTTTCAACAAAAGGAGCACTCTTGTCTAGCACCCTATCAACTAGAAGTTTCTCCGAACTGACATTTCTATTGAGCTTGTTTTGCCTTTAATAATGAAAGCACAACATGGCAAAAAAAAAATACTCAAGCAGCAAAGTTCTAAAAATCCACAAGATGGGACTGATCCCTGAAGAATGTAGGCCTCTTGAGCTGTACCACTGGATCCCATATGAGCTCTGTCCCTACTCTAGAGCAGGAAAATCAGGACTTTTCTCCTCGGGTAAAAATAAGGAAAAGCCAAAAGTACAAAACAGTTGCCTGAAGTTCCAGGGTAATTTTTTTTAACAAATAAATTCTTGCATGTTTACCCATTTGCATTAATCTAGAAGGCTGTGGTATTTCAACACTTAGACCTTACATGACCTCAGTAGAATTCTACAGGCATAAGAGCTCTGGTTTTCTGCTTAGCAGCATTCTCTAGATATGACTTTCTAAAGTTAATGACTCTCATTTACAGATTCAAAATTCTCCTAAGCGTCTTCTGAATCACCTAAGAAAGAATAATATGCAGGAGATTTCAGGATTCTAATATTTTGAACAATGGGATAATTGAATAACCAGAATATTTCTTTACCACAGCTTAATGGAATTTGTGACTCATCTAGGACATCTCATTAATAGATACCAGGGAAAAAATTAGCAGGGTGCCAGGCAAGTGGCTTAACTTCTGTGAACCTCAGTTCTCTCATCAGTAAACAAGCTGCCATGTCTCACTGACTCTACCATCGTTCCACTTTTCATTCCACTCAAAAAGCTGTCATCCTAGTCTAGGTCATCACTTCCTACATGGACTATTGAAATGGCCTCTTTACTGGTCTCAACTCATCCATCCTCTCTCTGGCCTAAACCATTCCCACATAACTGCCCAAATGATATTCCTAAAGCAGAAGCCTGCCCATGTCACTCACCCATTTAAGAAGCTTCACTGGTTCCTTATTGCCTCTACTACAGGATAACATACAAACTCCTGGTCTACCATTTAAAGCCTTCACAATCTGCCCCCAGCCAAGCTCTCTAGACTTACTCTAAATCACTCTCCTTTGTGCCCCTCACATTTCCAAACTGGCCTCCTTGCTCTGCTCTTCTCCATAAATGATGTTTGACCTCCTGTCTTTGTGCCTTGGCACAAGCTATCTTCTCACCACATGGCCACCGCCATTCTCTGACCCACCATGTCTATAAAGTGCTCTCTCTTCATTCACTTCTACTTCTTGGAATCTCTCCCTTCTTTCAAATCTTGCTTCAACTGCTACCTCCTACATGAGAACTACTATGACCTACCAAGATGTTGGTTCCTTCCCTCCTGCCTCTCTCTGCAAAAAAAAAAAAAAATTACTCTGTACATAATTTTTATTTACTTACATAGCCTGAGCATGGTGCTGACGTTTCATCCCTTCTCTCCCTCTGGGCTAACTCACTCATCTCTAACCTGTTCTCACTCTGGTCATTCTGGACGGTTTTCTCAGAGTGGGGAGGCCAGTCACAGTCACAACCATGCTGCTATAACTCAACTCTCAGGGTCATTAGGGTAACTCTAGTATGTGTATGAAGGAATTAGGGGAGGATACACTCCTACTACTTTTCACAGCAGCTCCTGAGCCCCCATTAGTATGCTTCTCATTATACAAAATCAGTCACAATGACACTATTAACTCAAATATATAACATTTACTAAATGAGAAGGCAACAAAAATAATCATAATATTTACTCAATAAAATGTAAATGCAAGAATAATAGTAGCATTTATGTCCGTGGAAGTCTGTGGCAACCTAGTAGTGAAGCACATAAGTAGAGAAACCCATTTCCTAAGACAATTCACAAAGGCCTTGATGTCCTTGATTTCTTCAGAGATCACCTACTGGACAAAAATATTTCTCTGCTCTACTTCCCTTCTAGTTTTTATAACTCTTTTGTTGAACAAACTCACTTTTTTTTCACTTTCCATGCACTCTTGGCATGGTATTGAAAAAGATGTATGCTCTTTCAGCAAAAAAATATATTAATATAGTTTCCAGCAAAAGATTAAAGCCCACCTTTCCTCCTCTCTTCTCTTAAGTTACTGAGGGTAATGGAGCAACACAAACATCCCTGAGAAGGTTCCCCTCTCTCAAGTTGTAGATAGGTGCAGAAGGCAAGCTCTTCAAATAGCAAAGGATACTGCCTTCCCCCAAATAGATTCCAACACTCTCATCCAATCAAACAGCTCCCTAGATCAGCTGCAAAGCTGGCTTGTCAGCTTTGTTTACTTCCTGTCAGTTTTCTATCTTCTATAAACAGCTTCTCCTCTTCTCTCTATCCTTCTGTCATATAACCTCAACAGTCATCATTCCAAGTTCCCCAAACAGTTATTGGATTTATAGTTAATCAGCTATTTTCTTCAAAATTCTGAAAGTAATATGCAAATGAGCTGATGGGCCACAGTACACTATAGTTACCTTTACTTCAGCTAGTACTTTTCTTTCAAACAGGTCCCCTCAGCATAGTTATCTGAAGAGCAGTTTTCTCTCAAGTCTACAAAACAGTCCATGTCTTTCCTATAGCCTTTTTATCTAATCGGTTGTGTTTCTTCTTAAGTTATTTTATTAATGTTCCACACATAAATATTCTTTTTCTGCCCTTTTTAGAAACCTAAATGTCTACATAATAAAAGATTTTATATGCATGTATGCAAACTTCAAAGTACTATATAAATGTCAGCTATGATGTTATTACTTGGTAAAGCTGAACAAAGTGATGATACAATGTGCCATCATGATAAGAAATACATTTATATGACAAGTGCATTTTATCTTTATTCCTATATCCCTTAGATTGCCAAAGAAAGTATTGAAAATTTTAAAGGTTATAGCAAATGCTAGAATGATGCCCAAAAAAATCCTACTCAGAAGAAGTCCCAAGTCTCCAATTCTGTAATTTAAGGGGTAAGGGAGTACACAGGCAGCCACTGCCACTGGATACTTACAACATGAAATCTTGTTCCCAGCAAGGCTGGTCCCCTCTGACTGCGACTGTTGTGCTCTTCACATTTTGTACTTTCAGGGTCACATACGTATTAAATTTCTCTAAAGAAAAGGATGCAAAAGTTGAAGATGGAAGAGTTTAATTATTACAACATAAGTCCCATGAAGCCTTTAATTAATACTTCAAAAGACAAGTGAATTTCGTTAGTGCATCATCAAGCCTTTCCATGCCCCAAAAGTCATTTTCATGAATTGCCACAGTCAAAAAAAAGAGACTACTCGACTGCCAACATTCTGGTCAAATGCGTCTCTGAACTTAGCTCACAGGACAGGGAAGATTTCTGGACCAGCACTTAAAGCCTTTTCATAGTCTATAACTCTGTCAGCATAGCCTCCAAAAATTCAAAAATTATGATAAGGCACGTTAGCAGGATTTTCATAGAAAAGTGAAATTACATTCCAATGAAAATATTAAAAAGAGTCTGGAAACTATTCACTTCTTAAAGGGAAAACATGGTTAAATTAATATCTTGAAAAGAAAATTAAATCAACAAATATTCATAGCCACTGCTGTGAGCAGGATAGTATGGAATAACAAAGAAGCATATATATAGTTAGGGAAATAAGACACAATAGAAAAGGAAGTCTAACTATTTAGAGCCCAAAGAGCACTTAACTTCTCTTCTAAGATAATCTATTAATAAGAAGTCCTTGGGATTGCTTATGCATAAGGTCCATGGTAGTTTTTTTAAGATAATTTGTGATAATAGCCACACACAAAAATGGCATAGGAAGTAATTTAGTCATCTCAATCACGGGTAAACTAAAGAACATGACTATATCCTACATTATACTTCTGAATATGCCTCTATAATTATAGTGACATGTTTTCCAAGCAAAAAATCAAGACATGCAGTTTAAAAAAAATTTCCTTTCTGAAAGCCTCATTAAAAATATACTTTTTTATTTTAAATTTGTTTACTAGAAAATTCAGGCTACATGGTTGTTTTATCCACAGTCTCCACAAAGACATCCCATAATAAGATTTTCTATATCTTCAGTAAACTTTTTCAAAGATAGAAGAGAAGTGCTTTAGGCCCCTCGCACTAACTACCAGATCAGTCTTCTCACACGTTTTTGGAAAATTAAAATGATATAATCAAGTCATCCAAAGCATATACTCTGAACATTTTAGAATTATGCATATATAGTTCATCTGAGGTACTAAAAGCATTTGATAAAAAAAATTTCCAGCCAACATGCCTTCCTGAATGGTAGCAGACAGCTCAGTTCCTACTCACCTAATCCAGGAGAAACCTGAAATTTGCACCTGATTAAATAATGATCAAGAATTCCAGTTGAAAACTATAGTTTGGGATATTTTCTACCCCAGACCCATCCAAACAAAAACCACAGACAGAGGCCCACAGACAATAGGAGATGGGGCCACCAGAAAAGCCAAAGCCAGCACAGGCAAACGAGGGGGCCGACTAGAGTGGACCCAAGGGAGCAAGAGCAGAGGCTCCCCTGAAAAAGTCCTAGAATAATTAGAAATTCACACTGAAGATCTTTAAAGCCCCAGGAAACAACTAGAAACTATGGTAGCACTCATATCAGGACAACCTCGGGGCTCTAATGTCCCTAATGCTCTATCCTGAGATGCCATTGAGGCCCTGAAGATACTGAATTCTGAACCTCAAAAATCCAGAAGTACCTAACTATGAGAGGTGGAAGTCAGCATAGGAATCTGGATTAGAACCAAATTGGGCTATATTCTACACCATTTAGAACCATTTAACACAAGGTAGACCCTGGCTGTGACACAAAAACCCATTTCAAAAACTAAAAGCAGAAAGAGGAGTGAACAAATAAGACACTGACAAGTGTAAGACATTATTATAGATCTATGCATACCCCAAAAGAAGGAAAGCAACTACATTTTGCTGCAGCAAGCAGAAGCAAAAGAATGAATTTTCCATTTCCTTCAAGGCCTATAAAAATACCCCAAAGAAATGAAGCAAAAGATTTTTTTAATGAAATAAAAGCTCTGAAGAAAAGAACTGGAAGGAAAAAAATTGTTTAGAAGACAAAGTAACAGATTGCCTAACTGTTTGGATTTCCTTTTGAGCCCATGTTAGCTCCTAGTGATTACTACTTTCTTTAAGGGCTCATAAACCATCTATTTAAAAAATCATTCTACAATTTTTCTAGAGATTGATGTAAAGTTGTTTGGGATTCTTTTTTGGGGGAGGAAAGGGTCTAGACTTATGATTTTATAGGCAACGAGCAAGGTGACAAGCATTTATTAAGCACTTACCATGTGTTAGGAAATGCGCTAAGTGATGGACAAACACAATCAAAAAGATGGTCATCTGCAACTTACAGTTTTAGATAATTGTGTGGGCACTAAGAAATTGACTCGTCCATGCTAACACAGGCAGTATGAGTCAGAGGAAAGCTTGTACCCAGGTCTTCTTGACTCCAAGGTGAGTCCTACCCACTAGGCCACTCTGCTTCTGATGTAGTTCCAAGGCAAAGAGGAGCACCAGCACTTGCAGCTGCAGGAAAGGAGGGGAGCTGGTCATAGTTCCAGGGCCAAGAGAACTAAAGGGGAGCAAGGTACCTTCCTGAGTAAAGACCAAAACACAGACAAGGAGGGTAATGATCACATCTCTCCCCAGATCACACCATCTTAGAAGCAATGAAAATTTGTAGACCCTCCACCCCCAGAACTAGCTCTGAAGACAGCAACACAAAAAGCTAGAAGGTTGGAACAGTGACAAACTACCCGCACATAAACATAAACTTTAACATAAAGTTCAAAGTCAAGTAATAGGTTGGAAAAATGAGCAAACAACAACAACAAAGACCATAAAAAGCTACTATGATGGCAAGGAAGACTGAGACATAAACTCAGAAGAAGACAACAAGGTGAGAACAACTACAATCAAAGCTTCAAAGAAAAATGCTGATTGGACACAAGTCCAACAAGAATTCCAAGAAGAGTTAAAGAAAAAGATAAAGAAAGAGAGTGGTAGAGAAAAAAACTGGGAAAAGAAATGAGTGATGCAAGAAAATTATGAAAAGGGAATGAACAGCTTGGCAGAAGAGATACAAAAAAATATTGATGAAAATAACATCTTAAAAAACAGAATTGACCTACTGGTAAAAGAGGCACAAAAACTCGCTGAAGACAACTCCTTAAAAAGCAGAATAGTCCAAATGGAAAAAGAGGTTATGAGAATTCACTGAAGAAAAGAACTCCTTAAAAAGCAAAATTGACTAAATGGAAAAAGAGGTACAAAAGCTCACTGAAGAAAATAATTATCCCTAAAAAATTAGAATTGGGCAAGTGGAATCTGATCACTCCATGAGATATCAAGAAACAATAAAACAAAGTCAAAAACATGAAAGAAGAAACTGTGAAATATCTCACTGGAAAAACAATTGACCTGGAAAATAGATCCATGAGAGATAATTTAAAAATTACTAGACTGCCTGAAAGCCATAAACAAAAAAAAAGACTGAATACTATATTTCAACAAATTATAAAGGAAAACTGCCCCAACATCTTAGATCCAGAAGGTAAAATAGAAATCAAAAGAATCCACTGATCACCTCCTGAAAGAGATCCCAAAATGAAAACTCCCAGGAATATTATAGCCAAATTCCAGATCTTCCAGGTCAAGGAGAAAATATTGCCAGTAGCCAGAAAGAAACAAGTCAAATACTGTGGAGCCATGGTCAGGATCACACAAAATTCAGCAGCTTCCATATTAAAGGAATGGAATACTTGGAATATTACTATACCAGAAGGCAAAGGAGCTAGGATTACAACCAAGAATCACCTACCCAGCAAAACTAAGTATAATTCTTCAAGGGGAAAAATGGACATTTAAAGAAATAAAGCAATTCAATCTTTCCTGATGAAAAGGCCAGAGCTGAATATAAAATTTGACAGTCAAACAGAAGACAGAAAAGAAGCCTCAAAATGTAAACATGAAAGAGCAGTCATAAGGAACTCAGTAAAGTTAAATTGTTTACATTTCAATACAGGAAGATGACACATGTACCTCCTAAGGTCTTTATCATTATTAGGGCAGTTAGAAGGAGTCTACATAGAGAGAGGTCATAAGCATGAGTCAATTATATTGCAATGATCTCATTAAAAAAGGAAGGGTGAGAAAGAGGAACTCACTGAGAGAAAAGGAAAAACTATCTCACTTTATAAAAGAAGCACACAAAGAACAGCTTTTATAGTGGAGGAAAAAATGGACAAATGGCAGGCAATGTGTGAACCTCACTCTCATTAGAATTGCTTCAAAGAGGGAAGAATACACACACACACACACACACACACACACACACACACTCAGTTGGGTATAGAAATCTGCCTTACCCAATAGGGAAAAAGGGAAGAGGATAAGAAAATAAGAAGGGGACAGGGATGATAAAAAGGAGGGCAGATTAAGGGATGCAGTGGTTCAAAGCAAAACAGACTTTTGAGGAGGGACAAGATAAAAAGAGACAGAAGGATAAACAGTAGAAAATATGATGGAGGGAAATACATAGAACTCACAACTGTAAATGTGAATGGGATGAGCTCATTCACAAAACAGAAGCAGAGAACAAAATGAATTAGAAACAAGAATTCAACCACATGTTATTTACAAGAGACACACTTGAAACAGAAAGACGCACATAGAGTTAAAATAAGGGGCTGAAGCAGAATCTATTATGCTTCAACTGAAGTAAAAAAAAGGCAGGAGTAGCAATCACGATCTCAGACAAAAGAAAAGCAAAAATAAAAGTAATTAAAAGAGATAATCAGGGAAACTACATTTGGCTCAAAGATACCATAGACATTGAACTAATATCAAAAATTTTACAGCAAATTTCTCTGATTCATTTCTCAGATATATAGGGAACGGAGTCAAATTTATAAAAACAAGAGCCATTTCCCAATTGATAAGTGATTAAAGGATATGATCAGGCAGTTTTCGGAAGAAGAAACTGAAGCTCTCTATATGTTGCAACAATCTGGCTAGCAGCTATTGTGGGGGTGAAAGACCAACACAAGCCCAACAAGAAGAATGCTGCCAAAGCTCAAGTTCTTTTGATCTGCTTTAGTAAGGAAAGCAACATTAAGGGGTTGACAAGCTTATTTTAATTCAGCATACGAATACCATTCATTTAGTTTATGGGAAAAAGCCATCACCCTGAACTTCAGAACAAATACAAATTACAAACATCAACAGACAGACCAAATACAATTCACAGTTACCAACATCTAGGTTCAGCCTGGGAGCTTCTAACAAGGGCTGGCCCAGAGTCATGCGTGCCACCACGGCTGTGGGTAAGAGTTCCATAAAAGAGAAAGAGAACCCCTGGTTTCATGTCTTTTTCAGGGTCAAGTGTGACTCACCCACGTGACCTAAAATCGTCACAAAGAGGCGACTTAAACCCACGTGGTCTAAAAACCTCTGATATCCAAACATGTTACTCAAACTCATGTGTAAACTAGGCCTTCCCTTAGTTAGCCCCACCTGGGGCCCCACCTTGGTTACCAATTCACACCCACATAGGTTTCACACCTAATTGGGGTTTGGGCCTGGGGCTTAGCACCTAGTAAGACTCAAAGACACTTAATCATTTTAAAACAGTAAGAAAGTCCCAACTCAATTGATACTACACTATAGTTATATGAAAAAAAAATGCTCTAAATCACTATTAATTAGAAAAATGCAAACTAAAACAACCCTGATGTACCACCTTACACTCATATGACAGATGCTAGAGGAGATGAGGAAAAATAAGTACTGTTGATGGAGTTGTGAACTGGTCCAACCATTCTAGAGAATAATTTGGAACTATGTTCAAGGGACTGTAAAACTGTGCATACCCTTTGACCCAGCAATACCACTACTAGGTCTGTACCCCAATGAGAGCAAAGGAAAAGGACCTACATGTACAAAAATATTTATAACAGCTCTTTTTGTGGTAGCAAAGAATTGGTAACTGAGGGGATAGTCATTAATTGGGTAATGGCTGACCCAGCAGTGACATTTGATTTTGATGGGATACTATTGCGCTATAAGAAATAAGGAGGTTCAGAAAAAAAACCAACATGGCAAGACCTACATGAACTGATGCAAAGTGAAATGAAAAGAACCAGGACATTATTGTGCAGAGTAACAGCAATGCTGTAATGATGACCAACTGTGAATGATTTAGCTATTCTCAGCAATATAATGATCCAAGACAAATCCAAAGGACTCATGACAAAAAAAAAAAATGCTATCTACCTGTAGAAAGAGAATTATGAAATCTGAGGGCAAAATGAAGTATAGGGTGTTCCTAAAGTCTGGACACATAGACAAAAAAATGCATATTTTCAAGAAATGAATGAAATTTTCAACTACATTTTATTTAATTGGAATATTAACAAATAACACCTTCAATATGATTTCCATCATTTATGATGCAAAGGTTGATGCACTTTGCAAGATTCACATGAACTCAATGCAATAACTCCACATTGTTGTCAGTTTTCCTATGTGTCCAGACTTTAGGGACACTCTGTATAATTTTCTCTACATTTTTTTTGTAATATGGCTAATGTGGAAATATATTTTGCATGATTTCATATGTATAACTGATATCATTTTGCTTGCCTTCTCAGTGGGGGAGGGGGTGAGGAGAGAGAATTTGGAACTCAAAATATAAAATGGAAAGAATGTTATAAATAATTTTTAAAATTTTTAGCAGCTAAATATGCTTTATTTTTTAAACTGCATATGTGCTGGCAGATGAGGCAAGCAGAAATAATAATTATTTTAGTAATTAATTTTTCAGTAAATTTTAATATATGTAATTAGCCAAGCATGTGAATTTTTTTTTAGCTACTTTACTAAAAGATCCACAAGTTGTAAACTGACCTAACCACTGTGGAAAGCAATTTGGAACAATGTCCAAAGGGCTATAAAACTGTGGATACCCTTTGACCCAGCACCACTTCTAAGTCTGTATCCCAAAGAGATCATAAAAATGGGAAAAGGACCCACATGTACAAAAATGTTTATAGCAGCTCTTTTGGTGGTGGCAAAGAATTGGAACAAGATTGAATGGATTGTAATGGAATACTCTTGTGCTGTAAGAAATGAACAAGATGATTCCAGAAAAACCTGGAAAAACTTACATGAACTGATGCAAAGTGAAGTGAGCAGAAACAGGAGAACGTTGTACACAGTAACAGCCACGTTGTGTGATGATTGACTTTGATAGACTTAGCTCTTCTCAGCAATGCTAGAATCTAAGACAACTCCAAAAGACTCATGATGGAAAATGCTATCCACATCCAGAGAACAAACTTTGGGGTCTGAATGCAAATTGAAGTATACTATTTGCTCTCCTTTTCTTTTGTTGTTTTGTTTCTTCTTTCTCATGGTTCCTCTTATTAGTTCTAATTCTTCTTTATATCATGATGAATATGTGTTAGGGCCCTTTTAAGGGTTAACATCTATAGCAGGTAACTATAGCAGGTTAGAGTCATTCCTTCAGGGATGGGAGGACTACCGTAATCTCTGGTATATTGCCAGAGACAAGGCATCAGAACACCATGCCCCAAAGAGAATGAGTCCTGCTAAACATTAGTTACCAAGACAACATGCCTCGGTCATGCTGGTCTCCATGTCAAAATGATG
>JAQQSZ010003750.1:0-14354 GCA_028646595.1 Phalanger gymnotis
TCATGAGACCTCAGTATTAGGGTAGCTGAAGGCAATATATATATATATATATATATATATATATATATGTATGTATGTGTGTGTGTGTGTATAGACATATGTATATGTATATACATATGTCTATATATATAGATAGAATAAAATCAAATTAAGGGATAAGAGAGGAATATATTGAGAGAGGGAGAAAGGGAGAGATAGAATGGGGTAAATTATCTCTCATAAAAGTGGCAACAAAAAGCAGTTCTGTTGAGAGGGAAGAGGGGGCAGGTGAGGAGGAATGAGTGAATCTTGTTCTCATCATATTTGTCCTGAGGAGGGAATAACATATATACTCAATTGGATATCTTACCCCACAGGAAAGAAGGAGAAAGGAGATAAAAAAGGAGGGATGATAGAAGGGAGGGCAGATAGGGGGAGCAGGTAATCAAAAGCAAACACTTTTGAAAAGGGACAGGGTCAAGGGAGAAAATTGGATAAAGGGGGATAGGATAGGAAGGAGCAAAATTTAGTTAGTCTTTCGCAACATGAGTATTGTGCAAGGGTTTTGCATAATGATACATAAGTGGCCTATGTTGAATTCCTTGCCTTCTTAGAGATGTTGGGTGGGGAGGGAAGAGGGGAGAGAATTTGGAACTCAAAGTTTTAAACGAAGATGTTCAAAAAAGTTTTTGTATGCAACTGGGAAATAAGATATACAGGCAATGAAGCATAAACATCTGTCTTGCCCTACAAGAAAGCAAGGGAAAAGGGGATGGAGGAGAGTGGGGTGACAGAATGGAGGGCTGACTGGGGAATGGGGCAATCAGAATATATGTCATCTTGGAATGGAGGGGAGAGTAGAAATAGGGAGAAAATTTGTAATTGAAACTCATGTGAAAATCAATGCTGAAAACTAAAATATTAAATAAATAAATAATGATTCAGAAAAAATGAATACATCTGTTACCTATAGCTATGAGAGATATATCATTGATATTTCTGCTAAAATATTTATTGTGTGATCTTTAACAGTAAGTTCATGTATCAATTTAGAACATATTGTGGAGAATGGTGTAAGGTGTTAGTTTAAGCATAATTTCTGCCAGACTGCTGTGCAGCATTTTCACCTTGGTAATATATATTTTCCATTATATCTATAGTTTTTTTTTCTTTCTGAATCTCCCTTGTCTACACTGTTCATTGATCTGTCTCTTTTTTTAACCAATGTATGATGTGTTTGGTAACTGCTGTTTTAAAACACAGTTCAAGGTCTAAAAATTATTTTATGCCTTCATCCTTCTTTTCATGATTGTCCTTGGTATTCTAGATATTTTATTTTTTTTAAATTTTGTCATTTTATGAAGCTTTCTAAATCATTCTCTTGGTAATTTGATTGTTATAGCATTAAAAGTATCATTTAGTTGTTGTAGTATTGTCATTTTTATAACATCGGCATGGCCTAGTCATGAGCACTGAGTATTCCTCCAGGTATTTAGATTATTCCTTTTTTTATAGAATGTTTTGTAATTGAATTTATTTAAGTCATTTTTGTGGTTGAATGCCAGGTATTTTATGCATTTTGTAGTTATTCGGAATGGGATTTTCCTTTATATTATTGCTTCATTATATCATTGTTATTATAATATTGAATAGCTGTTGATTTTTGAGGATTTACTTTGTAGCCTACAACTTTGTTGACTATTAGTTGTCTCAGTCAGTATCTTTACAAATTACTTGGTCTTTTCCAATGAAATTTTCCATCACATCATCAGCAACCAGGAATAGTTTTATATCTTCTCTACCTATCTTTATGCTTTCAATTTATTTCTCTTATCTTATTGCTATCACTAATATTTCCATTATTATATCAATAGTGGGGAAAGTGGGCATCTTGGCTTCATTCCTGTATTTATTGGAACAGATTCTATTTGCAAATGATGACTGCTTTTAGTTTTAGATTCTTTTTATGATATTAGGGTTTTTGCATAAAAGATTACTATTCTTTGTGAAAGATTTTCTTTCTTTTGAGATCATTGTGTAATTTGCTATGTTTGGGGTTTAATATGATTAAATCATAATTATTGTTTTCCTAATAATGAACTATCTTTACATCCCTATTAAATATTCCAGTTCATCATAGTTAATGCTTTCTTTGATCAGTCACTGGAATTTGAGGATATTTTGTTTAAAATTTTTGAGTGGATATTTAATAGCAACGTTATCCTGTAGTTTTCTTTCTGAGTTTTTGTCTTTCCCTAGTTTAAGTATTAAAAAAATATTCATCTCGCCGATAGAAAAAAATATAGAAAAAATTGTAAAGTGTGGATATTAACTGTCTTTTAAGAGTTTGATAGCATTCCTCTGTGAATCTATTGGGATATTTTTGGTAGTTTCTTTAGAAATAGACCTCTTTCCTTTTCTGAGATTGGATAATTTAAAATCTCTATCAGGTCTTCTGGTAGAAACGGTTTTTTTTTATTTTGAAGATAATCGTCTATTTCTTTTGCGTTCTTAGTTTTGTTAGCACATTACTGCACATAAAATGATCTTATTATTTTTTATTTCTATTTTCAGTGTGATTTCACCTTGCTTATTTGATATTTTATTGATTTGATTTTCTGCTCTCTTCTTCTTTAAGCAGCTTGGTGTAGTAGGAAGGCTGAATTTATGATCTTAAATATAATCATATATGTATTTGAATGGTTCAAAACTGCAAGGTATGAGTGATTCTCTAAGTAGAAAGCAACAAAACATTTATTTAGGCCCCACAGCAACAAATTCACAAACCTGCCTCCCCATTACGACATCTTGACCAAAAAACCCCAGGCCCAATAGGCCCGTCTCACAAGAATAACCAGGAGGCCACATAAAAACAAGATGATATTTAACCAATTCGTATTTACTGGCCTCAAGTCCTTGCTCACACTCCTGGGTTCAGCTTCCGCAGCTCCTGCTTCGGCTTTTTCAGCTTCAGCTGTAGTCGTCTCTTAGCTCGCCTCTCCTCGCAGCCAAGCCTCTGGCGTTCTCAAACCCGCCTCAACTACCAGAGAGCATTCCTTCCGAGTTGGCCCCTCTTAAGTCATCAATCTACACCCACACAGGTTTCACACTTGATAGGGCTTTGGGCCTGGGGCTTAGCACTTAACAGCTGAAAGTACTTTCACTCAAAGTAAACAAAAGCCAAACTCCTCAAGTGCTAAGGAGCCCATTTTGCCTTACTGACACACTTGGCTAAAGGCTCATCAATTTTGATGGTCTTTTCACAACCCTCCCTTTAAGTTTTATGGATCATTTCTATGATATTTTGTTTCCAAGTATCTATTTCCCCTCTAATTTGTAATCTCTCTCCTTTTGTGCTGAGTTTAGGTTAGTTTATTTTCTGAGTCTCTAATTTTTAAAATGCATATTCAGCTTATTAATTTCTCTTTTTCTATATTGTTAATGTATGATTATAAAGATATGACTTTTCAAAAAAAATAAAAAAAAGATATGACTTTTCACTTGAGACTGCTCACTGCTCTAGCTTCATCCCCCAGATTTTGACACATTGCTTCCTAAGTATCATTTTCTTTTATATAGTTATTGTTTCTATGATTTGTTCTTTAGCCCACTCGTTATCTAAGATTTCATTGTTAAATCTTTATTTGGGTCAGTATCTTTTGGTTATGATCTCTGAACCAGTTTTTATTTCTCTTACATTATGGTGTATAAAGGATTCATTGATCAATTTTGCCTTTTTATATTGTTTGCGATATTTTTTGCCCAAGTACATGGTGAATTTTTCTAAAATTTTCATGTGATCCAGAGGAATATGTTTATTGTTTTGCTCTCTCATTTAGAAAATGCCACAAATCTTTTTTCTGAAAATATAGTTATTTATTTGGATTTAACATTTTAAAAAAATTTGAGTCCCAAATTCCTTCCCTTTCTCCTTGTCCTTCAACACCCATTTGAGAAGTGAAGCAATATATCAATTATACATATTTACATATTAGCCATGTTGCAAAAAAAAAAACCCTAAGAAAAATAAAGTGAAAAAAATATGCTTCAATATGCACTCAGAATTCCTCAGTCCTCTCAGTGAATATGCATAGCATTTTTCATCATGAGTCCTTTGGAATTGTCTTGGATAATTTTATTGATTAGAGTTGCTAAGTCTTTCACAGTTGATCATCATTGTAATATTGCTGTTGCTATGTATGATGTTCTGCTTTTGTTCACTTCACTTTGCATCTGTCTATGTAAATCTTCATAGGTTTTTCTGAAAACACCCCCCTCATCATTTCTTATGCCACAGTAATGGTATCCCAACAAAATCATGTACCAGAGGTTGTTCAGCCATTCTCCAACTGATAAGCATCTTCTCAATTTCCAATTCTTTGCCAACATAAAAAAAGAGCTTCTATTAATATTTTTGTACATATAGGTCCTTTTCCTTTTTTTTTGTTTTTAATCTTTTTTATGATACAGGTCTTGTAGTGGTATTGTTAGTTCAGCGGGTAAGGAAAGTTTTACAGCTTATTGGGAATAGGTCTAAATGGTTCTCTAGAACAGTTGAGTCAATTCACAACTCCACCAACTATGCCTTAGTGTCCCTATTTTTGCATATCTCCTCCAACATTTGTCATTTTCCTTTTCTGTCATGTTAGGCAATCTGAAAAGTGGAAGGTGCGATCTCACATTTGTTTCAATTTATATTTCTTTAATCAATAGTGATATGGAATATTTTTCATGGCTAAAAATAGCTTTGATTTCTTCTTTTAAAGACTGCTTTTTCATTTTCTTTGACTATTTGTCAACTCGTGACTATCATTTAAAAAATAAATTTGGCTCTTATTTATATATTTGAGAAATGAAACATTTATCTGAGATATGTGATATAATGTTTTCCTCATATTTTCTATTTTCCTTTTTTTTCTGAATTTGTTTGGTTTGTCAAAAAACTTTTAATTTTCATATAATCAAAATTATCTTTTTACTTCCTGGGATCTACTCTATCTTTGGTTTAGTCAAAAACTCTTCCCTTATCAACAGATTTGACAGGTAAATTTTTCCATGTTCATCTGACTTGCTTATGATGTCAGTCTTTATTTCTAAGTAATGTACCCATTTTGAGCTTATTGGTGATAGTTAGTTGGTTTTTGTCCTTCTTGCTTGAAGAGGACCAAATTGACATCTCAAACTTGAGATGTGTGTTGCGAAGCAACCTATTTCCTGCAACTTAATTTAGTTTTGGTTCAAATTGGTTCAGAAATGACACAGAATCTTAAGTTTATGTATATACATACGTATATATAACTAATATTTATTAATAAAATAATGATATAGGTCTTGTTCAGTAAGTTATGTCACAGTAGTTATGTCACAATTAGTAAGTCTCAATAGTTATGTCACAATCAGTTAATCTAAATAGGTATGTCACAAACTTACCACAATTGATCAGCAATGAGGGAGGAATTATCTACATCTGGATCACACGACTGGGGAGTCCCAGGTCAGCCTCCAGAGTCCCAAGGGGAAAGTCCCGGGCTACACATCCATACCCATGGGGTAGACTCCCGAAGATGGCTCAGGACTTCTAAACAAGAAGGCATTTTACCAATTAAATGTGTGATTGGTGGGAAAGTTGCTGTTCTCAAAACATTCTTGAGCCCAGCCCCCACAGTCCACTTCGCCTCTGACCCCTGCCCGCCCACCTGCCATGCTGAGTGCCAGCCGCAACCCTGGTGCCCGCCTCACCGGGGTTGCCTCCTGGGGCCCGGCTGCCAGCCTCTGCCAGGATGGCTGGAATGGTCTGAGTCATGAGGCTTTTCGAATCATTTCAAGACAAGACTATACATCTGAGGCAATCAAAGGAGCCGTGATTGGTACTGACTTGGGTACAACTAATTCCTCTGTGGCAGTGATGAAAGGGAAACAAGCAAAGGTGCTGGAGAATGCTTAAGGTGCCAGAACTACTCCTTCAGCCTTCACAACAGACAATGAATGCCTTGTTGGCATGCCTGCCAAATGACAAACCATGACCAATCCAAACAACACATTCTATGCTACCAAGCGCCTCATTGGCCATAGATTTGAAGATCCTGAAGTACAGAAAGACATTAAAAATGTTCCTTTCAAAATTGTCCTTTCCTCCAATGGTGATGCCTTGGTAGAATCCCATGGGAAGCTATATTCCCCAAGTCAGATAGGTGCATTTGTGTTGATGAAGATGACGGTGACTGCAGAAAACTATCTAGGACATTCAGCAAAAAATGCCGTTATCACTGTGCCTGTTTATTTCAATGATTCTCAGTGACAGGCCACCAAAGATGCTGGGCAAATATCTGGCCTAAATGTACTTCAAGTGATTAATGAGCCTACAGCTGCTGCCTTGGCTTATGGTTTAGACAAATCTGAAGACAAAATCATTGCTGGGTATGACTTAGGTGGTGGAACTTTTGATATTTCTATCCTGGAAATTCAGAAAGGTGTCTTTGAGGTGAAATCTACCAATGGGAATACTTTCCTAGGTGGTGAAGACTTTGACCAGGCCTTGCTCCAGCACATTGTGAAGGAGTTCAAGAGAGAGACAGGACTTGACCTGTCCAATATGGCTCCTCAGAGAGTATGGGAGGCCTCTGAGGAGGCCAAGTGTGAGCTTTCTTCTTCTGTGCAGACTGACATCAATTTACCATATTTGACTATGAATGCTTCTGGGCCCAAGCACTTGAACATGAAGCTAACTCAAGCTCAGTTTGAGGGCTTCATCACTGATCTCATCAGGAGGACTATTGCCCCATGCCAGAAGGCCATGCAAGATGCTGAAGTCAGCAAGAGTGACATTGGAGAAGTCATCTTAGTTGGTGGCATGAGCAGAATGCCCAAGGTTCAGCAGACAGTACAAGACCTCTTTGCCTGGGCCCCTAGTAAAGCTGTCAATCCTGATGAAGCCGTGGCTATTGGAGCTGCTATTCAGGGAGGTGTCTTAGCTGGTGATGTCACAGATGTGCTGCTTCTGGATGTCACTCCCCTTTCTCTGGGCATAGAGACATTAGGAGGTATCTTCACTAAACTAATCAATAGGAACACAACTATTCCAACTAAGAAGAGCCAGGTGTTTTCTACAGCTGCTGATGGTCAGACACAAGTGGAAATTAAAGTGTGCCAAGGAGAGAGAGAAATGGTTTCAGACAACAAGCTTCTTGGACAGTTTATTTTGACTGGAATTCCACCAGCCCCACGCAGGGTTCCACAGATCGAAGTCACATTTGACATTGATGCTAATGGGATTGTACATGTTTCTGCAAAGGATAAAGGCACAGAACATGAACAACAAATTGTGATTCAGTCTTCTGGTGGATTAAGCAAAGATGACAGTGAGAATATGGTTAAGAATGCAGGGAAGTATGCTGAGGAAGGCAGGAGGAAGAAAGAACATGTAGAAACTGGCAATATGGCAGAAGGAATTATTCACGATACTGAAACAAAGATGGAAGAATTCCATCAGATGAGTGCGATAAACTAAAAGAAGAAATCTCTAGTTTGAGAGAGCTCCTGGCTCACAAAGATAGCGAAACAGGGGAAAATATCAGGCAGGCAGCGTCTACTCTCCAACAAGCATCATTAAAGCTCTTTGAAATGGCTTATAAAAAGATGGCATCTGAGAGAGAAGAATCTGGAAGTTCTTCTTCTGGGGAATAGAAGGAAGATCAGAAGGAGGGGAAGCAGTAATCTCACCAGTTGACCTTGACTGGAGCAGAAATTGGGAAAACATTTGTGAAGCTTGGGAACAAAGGGGCACAAGGACCTTCCTGAGCAGAAATGGGCAAACTTCAGTCTTACCGTGTTTTTGCAGTATTCTATATATAATTTCCTTAATGTATAAAATCTAATGAGCGTGTTAGCTAATTATCATTTGACAAGTAATTTAGATAATACAGAGTTCTAAATGTTCACTCCCAGCCTATCTTTATTTTCCAGCTGCATGTAAAGGGCAGGAGAGATTCACTGATCATTATAAAAGCTTGACACAGTTGTCTGCAGCAGTGACACAAAACCGTGTCACAAAATGAGGGTAGGGGACTACAACCCTTAAAAGACTCATTAGGGACAGGTCCTTCTAGTTAGCCAAGTACTGATCAGCTGTGACTGATGGACTCCTTATCCATAGCCCATTCAGGGCCAGCTGCATTGCCAGAGAAGGGAGAAACTAGATGGAAAGAAATGGGTCTACTTTATTTATCTAGAACTATTCCTTTTGAAACAAGGTGATTAACGAGGCTGTTCAACTTACCCAAAGCATTGTTATCTTTACCTTCCAGCTTTTGCTTTGGTTATCTACTTCCTTGATAACTGTTCTTTTGATCCATTCTGGATTTTTTAAGAAAAATAAATATGTGAAGGGGCCCTAACTAGCCAACTAGCATCTAAGTAACTTATAGAAAACTCATTACGGTCAGTGTGAAATAATTAAAAGTGACTACTTTCTAGTGATCACAAAAATTGTTTTTCTTAGTGCCAATTTTCAGTCTCAGAATAAAAAAAAACATCTTTGAGATCATTTCAGTTTAAGAATGTCTGATTCTGGGAGGAGTGGCCAGTCCTCCCCTGTAGGAGACATAATAAACAGTCCTTCAATGTCTGGCTAAGAATAAGATTAGTTAGAGTAAGATTGCAGGCATACTGAGTGAGGTCAGAATGTCCTAACGAATTTATACATCACAGGGTGAAGGTAGAGTGTGTCCAACTAAGGCTGATCAGAACAATACCAGCTCTGACGGCTTTACCATAGGTCAGCCACAAATAGTTCATATGCACATTTAGAGTGGAGATGTCTCTAAATTTGCCCATCTTACATTTCTTTTAAGCTACATTAATTCTGCTTTGTTGATAGAGCACAGCACCTTTTTTGATGTGGGCATGCCATGCTGGGCAGTCCTATGTCAGTGTCTACCATATCTCACAATTGATTCCAAAGCTCTTCAGAGAGACCTTGAGTGCATCCTTGTATTGCTTCTTCTGACCTCTGTGTGAGCATTTGACTTATGTGAATTCTCCGTAAAACAGATTTTTTTAGGCAAGTGTACATTTGGTATTTGAACAACATGGACAGCCCATTGGAGTTGTGCTCTCTGCAGCAGACTTTGAATGCTTGGAAGTTCTGCTAGAGAAAGGACCTCAGTGCCAAGGACTTCATCTTGCCAGACAATCTTCAGAATCTTCCTAAGAGAAATCAAATGGAAGCAGTTCAGTTTCCCGGCATGGAGCAGGTAGATTGTTCAAGTTTCACAGGCTTACAGCAATGAGGCCAACAAAACAGATCTGCAGAGCTATAGTTTGGCCGGCAGCCTAATACCTCTTTTCTCCTATGCTTTCCTTCAGAGCAGGCCTGCATAACACACTGCCTGTGGGCCACTGAGAGCCCACCAAAGGATTTTAGGCAGCCTGCCACTGTGCACACTCCTGTTTGTCATGTGACCCCCGGCAACCAACCATTGTCATTGTGCCACTAGTTACCTTTACTTGGAAAGTGAGCCACTAAAAACCTATCTGTGACCAGAAGAAGTTTAGCTTATTTTAATTTTGGCTCCTGGTACTGCTAAGTTGGGCAGGTCTGCTTCAGAGCTGCCCAAACACTGAGCTAGCTCTGGCAATGTGTACATCAACCTGATCCTTCATGGGTTTGCAAAGTGGGCAATATCGCCCCACGGGGCACTAGAACAATCAAAGGGGGCAGCAGTACCCTCTTTTGCAGTTGAGGGGCATTAAATAAAAATAAGGGGGTGGTGGAAGAATAGGGAAAGAAGAGAGGATAAGAAAATTTTGAGAAACCATTTATACATGTACATCTGTTGTATAACA
Organism: Phalanger gymnotis; assembly: GCA_028646595.1. Classification (NCBI taxonomy): domain Eukaryota; kingdom Metazoa; phylum Chordata; class Mammalia; order Diprotodontia; family Phalangeridae; genus Phalanger; species Phalanger gymnotis. The sequence goes on from JAQQSZ010003750.1 coordinate 9,823, forward strand.
GAGTTAAAGTCATAGTGATTGCATTATTTTCCAAATAAACACACAAAATGCAAGTTGTAACCAATCAGTGGTTGAGCCTGTCATCACATCTTAACAAGCAAGCATTGGCAAGCTAGAATGTCATGCATTGTTGGGAAATCCAGCATGCATAAGAAGGGATATGTACATGTAATGACTTGTTTATAACACAATATTATATGGTTACATGGTGCAATGTTGTATCATCAAAATTTCAATACAGGAAAAAATACAAATTTACAATAAATTATTAAATTTAAGGTGCATCATTTTTTTTTAAAAAAATATTTTTTTGAACTGCAAATTCAAAGAAAAAACATTAAAGGGTTAAAGAAAGTAGATTTCCAGGGGGATGCAGAGTAATTTTTTTGAAAAGGGGTTGGAAGGCCAATTAAGTTTGGGAACCTCTGATCTATGTGTACAGCCCTAGACAGTATATTGCAAAGGTAAGTGAGCTTAGCCACTTGGTGTATGGTGTGAGATGTTGGTCTCTGCCTAGTTCCTTCCTGCTTTCCAGTACTCCCAACAGATTTTTTTCAAGTAGTTAGTTCTTGTGCCCAAAGCTTGGATCTTTGTGTTTATCAAACACTAAATTACCATGGTTATTAACTGCTGTATATTATGTACTTAATCTATTGCACTGATCTACCATTTATTTCTTAGCCAGTTCCACATTGTTTTGATGATTACCACTTTGTAACATAGTTTGAAGTCTGGCTGCCATACATCATTCCCACCCCCCCCCCCATTGATTCCCTTGATATTCTTGACCTTCTGTTCTTCCAAATGAAATTTTCTAGCTCTATAAAACATTTTTCTGGTAGCTCAATTGGTTTGCTTCTGAAGAAGCAAATTAATTTATGTAGAATTGTCATTTTTATTATATTGGCTTGGCCTAAATATGAACAACTAATATTTCTCCAGTTGTTAAAATCTATTTTTGTGAAAAATGTTTTGCAATTGTGTTCATATAGTTCCTGGATGTGTCTTGACAGGTAGATTCCCAAATATTTTATATCATCTGCTGTTATTTTAAATGTAAATGTTCTATCTCCCGGAATATTCTGTATTTGAATACCTTCAGTTTTTTCTCATTTTATTGCCATACCTCATGTTTCTAGTACAATATTGAATACTCATGGTGACAAAGGACATCCTAGTTTCATGACCAATCATACTGGAGGGGCTCCTAGTTTATCCCCATTATAGATAATCCTTGTCCTTGGTTTTAGACTGCTAAGAATTTTTAATAGGTATACATGTTATTTACTGTCAAAAGCTTTTTCTGCATCAATAGATTTAATCATACTTTTTTCTTATATTTATTGATGATATGGTCAGTTACTCTTATATTTTGCTTAATATTGAACCAGTTCTATATTCCTGGTAGGAATCCAACCTGGTCATAATGCCCAATTGTTTTGAAATTTTGCTCTAACCTCTTTTCTAGTATTTTATTTTTCCCCATAAATATTCATTAGGAAAATTGATCTATAATTTTCTTTCTCTGTTTTTACTCTCTCTGGTTTAGGTATTAAAACCATACTTGTATGATAGAAGGAATTTGGCTGACTCATTTTTTTCAATTAGTTTTAATAGTAGTAAAATTAATTGCTCTTTAAATGTTTGGTAGAATTTACTTGTAAATTCATCTGGGGTTGTGGATGTGTACATAGAGAGCTAGCTCATGTATGTTTTGTTCATTTTTAAGAGTTATTTATTCCATTTACTCTTCTATTAATCTGAGCAGTTTATGTTATTGTAAGTATTCATCTATTTCACTTAGACTGCAAGTTTTATTGTCATGCATGTAGTTGCATAAAATATCTCCTAATTATTGCTTTAATTTCATCATCACTGGTTGTGCATTCACCCTTTCCCTTTTTGATTTGGTTTTCTTTCTTTTTTAAATCAAGTTTCCCAATGGTTTATTTTTTCATAAAGCAAATACCTAGTGTTATTTATTAGTAAAATGGTTTTATTATTTTCCATTGTAATCTCTCCTTGGATATACGGGATTCTTAATTTGTTGTGAAATCTGGAATTTTAATTTGACTTTCTCTTATCTGATTTAATGATAGTAAATTTTGGGGGGCAAGAGTTAACTGATTAGCAAGCAATTCTCTTTCTGAAATTATGGCTGAATTGTAACCATAAATTAGCTATGGATACAAGAATTCTGCAAAAATCAAGAAAAACAATCTGAGATAATCATTGGCTATATGGAATCTACAGAAAGGGGTAGGTATTGCATATTTTAGTATGATTTTAAAATTGTCTTCTATAACCATTTATTTTAGTAAAATTTATGAAAAACATACACACACATACATACGCTTTTTAAAAAAGAGAGCCAGGTCAACTTCTGGGAGCCAAGATGGGGGAGTAGGCAGTAAGTTGCTCTCGCTCTCCCTTACTGACCTTGAAAAACACAGAAAATACATCCCCAGGAAAAATCCTGCAACAGTGGAGCCAGCAGAAAGATGAAGTGCAGCAGGTTTTTTTTTAACTCATGAGGCTAGGGGATTAATGGGAAAGATCCCTCTTGCTGTGGTTGAAGGGGACCAGCACAGGATGGGGGGCATCCCGGCAGGCCACACCTCAGCAAACCAGCAAGATATCCTGAGCTCCAGGGTGGGAGCAAGCAATAACCAAAACCAGGGCCCCCCTCCCTGTACCTTTGTACAGACAGGGTAATTGGCAGATAGCAGCGTGGAGAATCACCACTTGTGCAGTGGAGGGGTGTCCACCAGCAACTGAGCCTACTCTGCACACACCAGCCACCACCATCAGCTCCAGCTCAGCATCAAGCAAGCTACCAGCTACCAGAACCTGAGGTCCTGGCACACAAAGACAATAACCAAGACCCTACCCCCAGCAGAAGAAGCATTGGACAGTACCCCCTATGCACCAGAATCAGAGGTCAACTTTAAAAGCCAGGAAAAAGGAAAACATCATGAACAAGAAGCAACATAGAAAATCAAAGACCATAGATTCTTATTATGGACACAGGGAAAATAAAAACATAAATTCAGAAGAGGACAACATTGTTACTATACTCACATCTGAAACCTCAAAGGGGAGTATGAAGTGGTCTCAAGGCGGGAAAGCTTTCTTGGAAGAGCTCAAGAAGGATTTTAAAAGTCAAATTAGAGTGGTAGAAGAAAAATTGAACAATTCCTTTAAAAATACAATTGACAAAATGGAAAAAAATGTACACTGAAGAAAATGACTCCTCAAAAAGTAGAATTGGCAAAATGGAAAAGGAGGCACAAAAGCTAACCGAAGAAAACAATTTGTTAAAAATTAGAATTGGGAAAGTGGAAGCTAATGACTCTATGAGACATCAAGAATCAGTCAAGGGGCAGCTAGGTGGCACAGTAAGTAGAACCCTGCCCTGGACTCAGGAGGACCTGAGTTCAAATATGACCTCAGACACTTGACACTTACTTGCTGTGTGACCTTGGGCAAGTCACTTAACTCCAATTGCCCTGTGTACCCCCCCCTCCAAAAAAAACCCAAAAAAGAATGAAACAAAATCAAAAGAATAAAAATATAGAAGAAAACATAAAATACCTCATTGAAAAAACAACTGACCTGGAAAATAAATCCAGGAGAGCCCCCAGCAAACAGCTCTGTTCTCCCTTTTTAAACAGTCTTTGGACGTCATCAAACATCATCTGAGCAACCAGAACTTAGGTGCCTACTATTGGCTCTGGTCTTATGTAATAGTAATTAAGGTGGAACATTTTGCTGTTGACCTTTAATGATTCTGGCCTTTGTTTGAATGGGGCAGATAAAGTGGGATATTTTTGTATTTCTCAGCACTGAGACAATTGGGAGCCATTGATTTGTATCTGATGTGATATTGGGGATGGGGAACTTCTCCATGCCCAGCCTGGGTGAGGTCAGGGCCCTCCAGCCCTGAACAGGATATATAAGCACAAAGGTTAGCGTTCTTGCTCGGAGCTCTGAGCCACAGCAGGAGTGGCGTGTGACTCTGGGCCAGCCATTCTAATGAGCTCCCTGGCTGTACACCCAGATGTTGATAATCACAAATTGTATTTGGTCTGTAACTCAGGGTGCTGGCTTTTTCCCCTGAACTAGGTGGGTGTTATTTGTATGCTGGATTAACGTAAGACAGTTAACCCCTTAACATTGCTTTCCTTAAGTAAAGCAGATCAAAACGACCTGTGTTGGCAGCTTTCTGGGTGCTGGTCATTTGTGGATCTTACACCCCCACAGAAGCTGCTAGCTGGATTGTTGATACATCTTAGCAACTCCCGTTAGGGCCCTGGGGGCTTCCCGCCTCTCTCAAACTAGGAACTAGTTTGCTAACCAGCCTGGGGCTTTCCAACCAGTAGTAAAAGGGTGTGGGCCTGGGGCTTAGCACCTAGTAAGACTCAATCAAAGACACTTAATTAATTTAGCATTCAAAAACAGTAAAAAAGCCTGTAGTAGGAAGGCCGAATTTATGATCTCAAAAAGGATCATATAAATATCTGTAGTTCGAA
>JAQQSZ010003751.1:0-14354 GCA_028646595.1 Phalanger gymnotis
CCTATGCTTTCTAGTGTTTTTAATAGGAATGGGTGTTGTATTTTGTCAAAGGCTTTTTCTGCATCTATTGAGATGATCATATGGTTTCTGCTAGTTTTGTTATTGATATGGTCAATTATGCTAATAGTTTTCCTAATATTGAACCTGTCTGCCATATTTTCAATGCACTACTACTTCACTTTTTCCCTTTAAAAATCCCTTTTATCCTTCAAAATTCTCTTCAAGTGGCATCTTCTATGTGAAAATTTTTCAATCCCCAATAAACTATAAGTTTTTTGAGAGAAGGGATTATTTCATTTTTGACTTTGTATTCATAGTTTCTAGCAAAGTATCTGGCACATAGTAGATACTTAATAAATATTTGTGAATTGATTTACTCAAAAACAGGAAGATCTAGCTTCCAATTTTGCCTCTAAGGCTTATTATCCCTATAATTCTAAGCAAGTTACTTAATACCTCCTTGCCTCAGGGAATGAATGGTCTGATATATCTTCTAAATCACAGATTTGTTTTATATGCTTCAATTTTGCTGAATTTACTGTTTCAAGTAATTTTATGGTTAACTTCAACATTTTCTAAGTAAATCACCATATCATCTGCAAAGAGGTAATTTTGTTTTTTCTTTACCTGTATGTTTATTCCTTTGATTTTACTTTCTTGTCTTATTGCTATAGCTAGCATTCTTAGGACTATATTAAACAGTACTGTTAATAATTGGATATCCTTGCTTTACCCTTGATTTTGTTGGAAAGGCCTCTAGCTTTTCTCCATTACATGTTTGTTCTTGATAGATACTATTTATTATAATAGGGAAAGGTCCATTTATTCCTTGCTTTCCAGTGTTTTTTAAACAAAAACAGATATTGGATTTGTCAAAAGCTTTTACAGCATCACTTGATATAATTGTGTGCTATACTATTTACATTATTTGCACAATTCGTTTTATTTATAGTTTTCCTCATATTCAACCAACCATGTATTCCTGGTATAAATCCAACTTTGTCATAGTACATAATTCTAATATTCTAATTATTCTAATATGTTGCAGTCTATTTGATCATTTTTATTTCAAAGCTTTGCAGCACTATTTATTAAAAATATGGATTGTGATCTACATTCCTCAATGGAGTTACTGCATAAAGAATAATAAACTCATAGAATCTTAAATTTAGAAGAGACTTTCAAGGCTTCTAATCCAATTTATACCTGAAAAAGAATTCCTCATGCTCACAAATCACAGATAATTCACCTATTTACTCATACAGATTCTGAATATGGACACTAGGATTGAAATCCAAGTCTCCTGACCCCAAATCCAGAGCTCAGACCATGAGTGTGAGAGTCCGTAATCCAAGAAACAGATCATTGATCCTATAATAATGATAGACTTATGGAGTTTGTTTTTATTTTAAAGAGGACTAATGACATCACAGGGTGACATATTGACTTGTGTGTGAATTGGATTTAAGTGAAGCAGAGTGCACGAAGTTGTCAGCCTCACTCTATCTTCCAAAGTCAATGAAGTCAAGTGACAAGACAAAAGCCAGGGCAACTGGCAATGGACCGGGATGCAGTGGATTACCTTGGCATCTTCAATGCCTGATGAGGCTCAAGTGCTCCATAGCACCTCTCCTTCAGGTGCCTTGGTGACTATTGGAACAAATTGTTCTCATCTGCCCATTTTGCCAGGGAAAGTCTTCATGTGAGTTTGAGTAAATGTCCCCCTAATTTATCAACTCACCATTGGCTGCCCACAACATTGTTTAGCCCTTCTAACAAGATGATTTACCAGGGTGTGGCTGTTGAACATGCTACAGGTTCTGGGAGCCATCAGTGAGAGTTGAGAGAAAGGTGGATGCCAAAGATGGATAAGCAGCCCTGAAAAGGGCTTAACAAGCCCTCATAGCAGAGGTGCTAGTCCTCCCTGAGTATCTCATACATCCCAGATACTGGAGTAGACTTCTTGAAGTGATATTCATATACCTCTCCAAGCCATGGAATGGCTATAGAACAGTCATGGTGCTGATATAGCCCTCCGAACTAGACAATCCTTAAAATCTCTGCCAACTTCAACATTATATGAGTCTACAACTACCCCAAAACCATTGGCTCTGGTGTGCTATTAGTACAGTTTAAGTACTAATTAAGTACTAAGTACAGATTAAGACATCTGCCTTGGTACTGATGCTATTATCTGATTCCTTTCAACTTAGTTTAACTCAATAATGTTCATTGTCTTTTATGTGTGAAGCATTGTGCTAGATGATAAGAAAAAACAAAACCCCTGCCATCAGGGGTTTACATTCTACATGGAGAATACAACATATACTCAGATAAGTAGGCTTTAGACTAGATATCTTATTTAAAAGTTCATTCTAGCTCCAAACATTCATATCTCACCAGACTGCAATCCAGACTCCTCCATTATGCCCCAGAAATCCCTTCATCATGGAAGATAACTTCAGCCCTGGAATTCATACCGCAGTACTCTCAGCTCCTGTGGCCTTTCCTTCTGATTGGATAGTTCCTCCCAGAACCTCTATTTAAGGAGGATACCCATGCAGGCCATCTTTTCATTTCTCATCAGGCTGAAATAAGATTCCACCATGTATCTACCTCTTCCTACCCCATTTTCAGCTTCCTTTTATGTGTAGTCTTCTGCAATTTGGAATGTAAGTTCCTTGAGGGCAAGAATTATTTTTCTTTCTGCTTGTATTTGTATCCCCATAGCTTAGCGCAGTGTCTAGCACAGAGTTAATTCTTAATATAATCCTTGTTGACAGACTAAACTCCAGAGACTTTGAATCTAAATAAATGAAAGTTAATTTGATTTTCCCAAGGGAGAAAACATCAATGATTGCAAAAATAAAGAAAGGAAGTGGTATCTGAAGGAAGCTGTGGATTCTAAGAGGTTCAAATGAGGAAGAAGTGGATTCTAGGCATGAGAACATGTGAAGGCATGGAGATAGAAGATGGAATGACTATTATAATAATATTTCTCATGCATACCTCACAAAATGGTTGTGAAGGTCAAATGAAACCATATATAAAAAGCATTTTTCAAAACTTAAGTTTTATATGGATGTCAGCTGTCATTACTTATTATTATTAACAACAATATCATTATTATTAACAAAAGGAAAGGTGAGAGGTTTCAGGAAAGAAGAAAGAGGGTAGAGATTTTGGCATGGAACAAGGGAAGGGCCCAGACAGTTGGGCATGTAACGGAAAAAGGATTCAACTATATCAGAGTAGACAGACTAACGACAGAGTAGACTCTTGGCCATGGGTGTGGCTTGGCTGAACTCCCAGAGGGATTGATTTTTCTGTTCCCAAACCAAACGGACCACCCCAAGACGCAAATGTTGCTATTAAGTTCTTTGGAAGTGGAGCAGTGAGTAAACTCATCTGTAGCAGACCTACACTCGACGAAGCAGCCTAGGAGTTCCACCCACTGCTGTTTGTACACTACTCCACCTTCTATGCTTTAGATAGAAATATACATAGAACAGAGAAGGACAGTAGTCATTAGACAACCACATTTTATAGGAAATATCCTTTAAAGACACCCAGCTCCCTACGCTCTAAGTCTATACTCACCAAGCAATCTTCTGATCTCTGATTGAGCCTCTTAAGTAGATTTACCCATGAGACCAAGGGTCCAGTCTGGATTTTCTAGCCAAGTACACAATCATAGAAGATGATGAAATAATACTGATAGTAGTGAAGAGATCTAAGATTTGATCTGAGCTCTGCCCATGGGTAGCTATATGACCTTAGACAAGTCATTTTACCTTGAAAGGCCTAATTTTCTTCTCCGCAAAATGAGAGGGTGGACTAACTATTCTCTAAGATACTTTCAGCATACCTCTTAATACTATACTCTATGTTCTAAGATCTCTTTTAGTTTTTTTTTTGGAAGGGGAAAGGCAGGACAATTGGGGTTAAGTGACTTGCCAAGGTCACACAACTCGTAAGGCCTGATTTGAACTCCAGTCCTCCTGACTCCAGGACTGGTGCTCTACTAGCTGCCTATCTCTTTTAGTTCTAACGTAGTCCACATGGGATTTTGTGTGGAAAGAGACCTTGGAAATTATCTAATATCGTTTTCTCATTTTAAGTATAAGAAAACTAAGGTTCAGAGAGTTTAAGTGATTTTCCCAAGGTCACACAGTGAGTCAACTGAAGAGCTAGGTCTATAACCCCAGTGATACCACTAACAGTGTGTGACCTTGGGCAAATATAAAATCATAAGACCAACTCTCTAAACCTTGGTGTCCCCCATTTCCTACTGGTGCCTCCATTTTGAAGAAGGGCCCAGGCCAGCCAAACTTCAACCCCCTTCCTACTGTTCTTCTGACTTTCTAGACTTCAACACTATGACCCAACACAGATAACCTTCACCCCTCTCCCATTTCATCTCCCTTTTGTGTGTCATCTTCTCTCACTAGAATGTAAGCTCCTTGAAGACAGGAACTGAATTTTTGCTTGTATTTTTATCCTCAATGCATGCCTGATACAAATTCTTATTGCTTTGCCTTGCCTCCATAAAATGAAAATAGAAGCATTTGACGAAGCTACATCATAGGAATGCAGGGATGATGAGGCAAGGGGCTGCAGGTACAGGTCCTTTGAAAAATGGGAGAAAAATTGCTTACAGTGGAAAGAGTTGTGGATTCACTTGGGAGATGTGGATTCTAGTGTCAGCTTTGTTCCAGACTTGGGGTGCTTTATGAAAGTACTTTCCCCTCTCTGGGTCTCAGTCTCCCTATCTGTAAAATGAGGGGTTTGAATTAGATGGTTTTCAATACCTTTTCTATCCCAATCATCCTAGACTCTAAGATTCTTTCTAACTCTGGGGTTCCATGTTAATAATAGCTGATAGCCTTCAGAACTCTGATCAATGCTATGACCAGTCCTGACTTCAGAAGGCTGATGATGAAGCAGACAGGTGATGGACTAATGAGATACTCATTTCCATACACAAGGAATGTGTTGATTTGATTTGCTTGATTATGCTTATTTGTCACAAAAGAGAGCTTCTTTGGTAGGGTCGGGGGAAGTTGTGGGTAGTGATTATGATGGGGAAAAAAGAAGAAAAAGGAGAAGGAGCATCAATGGAACATTTTAAAAATACTCAGAAGAGAGCAAAAGGGATCTCAGAAGGCAACACAGACAAGCAGGACAATTAAAAATAAAGTTTTATTCATATGTTTTGTTTTTACATCACAAGCATTGACAGATCACCACCCCCCTCCCACTCTGTGAGAGGCCACTGGTAAAACAATTAAGTAAAACTAATAATACAATGACCTCATTTGAAAGTGCATGCAACATTCCATATCTGTAGCATTTCCCTCTTTTTTTTCAACTAATAAATTTATTTTCTCTCTGCTATACCCCCCCATCCATATGAAAAAAAAGAAAAGAAAAACAAATTCCTTGTAACAAATATATGTAGTTAAATAATACAAATTACCTCAATGGCTGTATACAAAATATTGTGTGTGTGTGTGTGTGTGTGTGTGTGTGTCTGTGTCTGTGTCTGTGTCTGTGTGCCTGCCTGTCCTTCTGACTGCCTGTCTCTCTTTTTACCTGCCTGCCTTCCTGTCCATCTGCCTGCCTGCCTGTCTGTCTGCCTGTCCATTTGCCTGTCTGCCTGCCTGTCTGCTTGTCTGTCTGCCTGCCTGCCTGTCTGATTCTGTACCCTGAATCTATCACATCTCTCTAGTGAATAGCAGGTTTTTTCATTGGTCCTCTGTAATCATGACTGGTCGCTGTATTGATCATAGTTCTTGCGTCTTTCAAAGTTCTTTATTTTTACAGCATTGTTGCCATTATATAAATTGTTCTGGTTTTGCTCATTTCATTCTTCACCTATATTAAAGTCCTCAAAATTATTCATTTTTATAATATTGAAGTTATAGTTTACTGTTCTGATCCTGCTTACTTCACTCTGTATCACTTTATATATATACATATATAATTTATATACATATATATTAATTGCTCTGCTTATCTCTGTCACCTTCTGAGATCCCTTTTGCTCTCTTCTGAGTATTAGTTATTCTGCATATATAGTTTTAGAAGTCTTTCCATGTCTTTTTAAAATCAGCTACCTCCTAACTCTCCCAGTTCAGGCCCTAATTCCCTCTCATTTGAGGTATTAGAGTAGATAGCCTTGAAGACCTTTCTACCTCTGAGAGTCTGATCGTGTGAAGGAACTCTTCTCTGGTGACCAAAATGGTGAATGGTCTCTATTCATCCTATGTGAGGATCGTATAGTGAAAAGAATTGAACTTGTTTAGCCTGGAGAAGGGGAGATTTAAAGGGGACATAGCAGCTGTCTTCTAGTTGTCTTTCTACTTCAGAAAGGCTGTCCCATGGGAGAAACATGCATCCTTCCCATTTCTCTCTAGTCTACAATCTGAACTCCATCATGCCCCAGAAAACTTATCTTAGACGATTGTTTCAGCCCTGGAGTTAACAGCTGGAAGTATCCTAAGCCCCTGCAGCTCCTTCCTCTGGTTGTACGGCTCTTTCCAGAACCTCCAATTCAAGGGGGCACCTAAAATAGCTATAACCCCCCACTCCTCTATCCTTTCCTCCTCCCATCCACATTTTTTTCACCTTTTCTATGTGAGGCACAGGGGATATAGCACTGCATCAGGAGTCAGGAGACAAGTTCAAATATGACCTCAGACCCTTCCCTGTGCAAGGTACTTAACTTCTGTTTGCTCAGTTACCTTACCTGTAAAGTAGGGATAATAACACCACCTATCTCACAGGATTGTTGTGAAGACCAAATGAGATAATATTTGTAAAAAAGGATTAGTGCAGTGCCTGGCACATAGTAAGTTATGTGGAAACGCTTATTCTCTCCATCCCCGTCAGAATGTAAGCTCCTCTAAGGCAGGAATGGTCTTTCTTTCTGCGTATATTAGCATCTCCAGTACTTGGCACAGAGCCTGGAGGTTAATAAATGCTTGTTGACTGACTGCCTGACTAACTAAATAAACTTAGTAGAAATGTAGTACACTGGAAAAAGCAACAGATTCCAAATCAAAGGACTTAGATCTGCTATTCACTGGCTGTGTGACTTTAGGTAAGGCATTTAACCTCTCCAGGCTTCAATTTCTTCATTCACAAGGGAGGGTTGGATTATCAGGGGTGGGGAACCTTCAGCCTCGAGGCCCCATGTGGCCCTCTAGATCCTCAAGTGAGGCCCTTTGACCGAATCCAAACTTCAGAAAACAATCCCCTTAATAAAAAGATTTGTTCTGTAAAACTTGGACTCAGTCGAAAGGCCACACTTGAGGACCTAGAAGGCCACACATGGCCTCGAGGCAGCAGGCTGCTTACCCCTGGATTAGATAACCATAAAGGAGTTGGACTAGATGAACTTTTGAATCTATGATCCTTGGAAGGATCCAAGAAAAGGAGCTAGGGATCCCAAGGTGCAGTGGTGAGAATGGAAAACAGCCATCCTGTGCAAAGTCATGGAAATGGGAGGTGAGATGTTGTGTGTGAAGGCCATTGAGTAGGTCAGTTTGACTGGAATGCAGAGTGTGTGAAGCAAAACAGTGTGTAATAAGCCTGGAGAGGTAGACTGGAGCCAGGGTCAGAAGGGGCTTTCAATGCCATAGAGAAGATTTTGTATGTTAATCCCAGAGGCAACAGGGAACCACCGGAACCTCTTGAGCTGGCTGGTTCAGAGTTGTGCTTCAGGGATATCCATTTGGTGGTGAAGTAGATTGCAAAGGGGAAGAGGCTCATGGTCAAGACACCAGTCAAGAGACTACTGCAATGTCCCAGGCAAAAGGCCTAATTTAGGAGCTATGAGAGTGGAGGGAAGGAGCTAGATGCAGGAGATATTTTACCGGTAGAATTGGCAAGATTTGGAAAATATTTCAGTGCTGCTGTGAAAGAGAATGAAGAGTCAAGAATGGTCCTGAGGTTGACTAGAATAGAAGGCACTCTACTCATCTCTGCCTGAGAATCCCTCTCTTCCTCTAAAATGAAGCTCAAGTATCTTCAGCATGAATCCTTCCCTGGTCTTCCCAACTGCTAGTGCCCTCCCTAATTACCATGTATTTAGTTATTTTGTGCATATTTGTATGCCTTCATTTTATTTGTATGTTACACATGCTTTTTATACGCACTTGTTGTCTCCCCAATTAAAATCTAAATGACTGAGAATAGAGATTATTTCATACTTTGTACTTATATCCCATAGTGCCTGAGCATATTAAATGCTTAATAAATACTTGTTGACTGATTTGTTCTATTGTTCAGTTATTTCAATCATGTGTGACTCTTTGTGACCCCATTTGGGGTTTTTCTTGGCAAAGATACTATAGCGGTTTGCCATTTTCTTCCACAGCTCATTTTACAGATGAGGAAACTGAGGCAAACAAGATTAAGTGACTTGCTTAGGGTCACACAGCTAGTAAGTTCTGAGGACAGATTTGAACTCGGGAAGAAGTCTTCCTGATTTCAGGCCCAGCACTCTATTCACTGAATCATTATTCTCCATGTACAGGGAAATGATCAGATATTGACAGTTTTAAATCATGTGGTTTAGAATGAGAGATTAAGGATAGGAGAATGGTTTGGGTTGCTTGCTTTGGTCCCTGCTGTATTACATAAACAAGAAACTAGAAATCCTGGGAAGATGGATAAGGGAATTAGAGACCATGTCATGGAATCAGTTGAAGGAGAGCTGTCTTCAAACACTTGAAGCGCTGTCATGCAGAAGACAAATCACACTGGTTCTGTTTGACCCCAGGAGGCAGAAAAAAGAGCAGTGGTGAAGCTTATGGGGCCCCCCATGGGCATCTCAACTTCCTAACAGTTAGAGCTCCCCAAACGTGGAGAGAATCACCTTGTGAGATTGTGAGCTTGATGCCACTGGAGGACCTCAAGAAGAAGCTGGAGGATTCTCTGGCAGAGACGCTTAGAAAAGATTCCTGCTCAGGCACCCATTTGGCTGGGTACCCTCTAAAGTACCTTCTAACTCTTCTATTCTATGATTCTATGCCCATGTCCTAGAGTCTCAATTTCCTTGTCTGTAAAATGTAAAATTGCACTACCTACCTCACAGGAATCAGATATGAAGCATTATGGGAGCTTATCCCAAGTCAAACCTGGCCTCGGATACTTATTAGCTGTGTGACCTTGGGCAAGTCACTTCACCCCATTTGCCTCAGTTTCCTCATCTGTAAAATGACCTGGAGAAGGAAATGGCAAACCATGACAAGAAAACCCCAGATGAGGACAGGAAGAGTTGGAAATGACTGAAATGAATGAAAACAAATCCCAGCTCTGACAAATGCCAGCTTTGTGACCTTGGACAAATCGCTTCACTCTGAATCTTAGCTTTCTCATATACAGAACGAGAATAAGAACATATGCACAGCCCACAACCCAGGGCTGTTGTGAGGATAAAATAAGATTGCAGAGGGGAAAGTTCTTTGTTACTGGAAAAGCACCATAGGTGAGGAATAATGATGGTGGCAATAATGACCACATCACCATCTGCCTTGAGGCCTTGGTTTTACCTAGTTTGAAAATTGGGAGGATCATTCATGCCTTATGTGATAGTAATAGTAATATTTGTATTGCTTCCTACTGTTGTAGAAACAAACAAAAACAATAAAACAGGCCTTCTGACTGCAAGGCCAAGGTTCTTTCCTCTGTAACACATGGTAGGAGGATTTAGAAAACTTGAAAAAAAATTGAGTTAATCATACTGATGTTTCCAGATCCCAGGTATTTTAAATCAATCAGCCCTACATAGACCTCCCCTGGACCCATCATGAACATAAACAACCAAGCCGTTTCTCTGGGCATGAGTTCCCTCATTTCTAAAATGAGAGGATCAGAGCAAATGTCCTCTAAGGTCCATCCCAGTGGTGACATTCTATGTTTGAGGACGTCTGAGCTCTAGGCTGCACTCTGGTATTTGATGGCTCTGTGACCTTGAACAAGTAGCCTCAGTTTCCTCATCTGTGATAACTGACATGTACCATAGGACTCTAAAGTTTGCAAAGTGTTTTACTTGCATTGTCTCATTTGAGTCAAAGAATACCCCTACAAAGTAGTTATTATGGGCATTTTCCCCATTTTATGAATGAGACAACTGATGCTTCAGAGGGGCTTGGCCAAGGTCACATTACTAGTAAGTGGTCAGAAGGATGGTTAGAAACCAGCTCGTCCTGGAGCAGCTGGGTGGCACAGTGGATATAGCTTTGGCTCTGGAGTCAGGAGGACCTGAATTCAAATTTGGCCTCAAATACTTACTGTGCAATCCTGGCCAAGTCACTTAACCCCGACTGCCTCAAAAAAAAGGAAAAAAAAAGAAAGCAGCTTGTCCTGACTCCGGGACTCTCTTCAGTATACTTTGCTGACTCTCTATAAAAAGAAGGGCTTGGGGCCATTTGTGGAGGATGCACACCTGTAATCCCCAATAACACGAGGCTGACAGTGGCAGATGTAGAGCTCAGGCATTTTGAGCTACAGCGGGCTAAGCTGATCTGATGTCTGCACTAAGCCTGGCATCAATATGTCAAGCTTTTAGCAGGGGGAAGTGAGGACACACCAGTCTGCCTAAGGAATGATGAGCCAGGCCAGGTCAGAAACAGCGGCTCAAAACTCCTGAGCCTATCAGTGGTGGGATTGGGCCATGACTGGCCTCTGTAACTTCAGGCTGAGACAGGGAGGCCTTGTCTTTAAGGAGAAAAAAATAAAATAAAATGAGGGGGTTGGACTAAATGTATCTAAGGTCTGTTTCATCTCTAATGATGTAAGATATATACATAAAAGTCTGTGAATCCCTTTCTTCATTCTTACAAGGCCACCACCTCCACTGAACCCCTCCTCCCCTGGGCTTTCAGCGTTCTGGAAGCCTCATTAATAACCTCAGTCCTTTAAAGGTCCCCTAGGGGTTCCCTCCCCTGCCATCACCAAAAACTCATGCAATCTTCAGGAAACAAATCAAAGCTGGTAGGGGGAATTGGGACACCAGGGAGGAAAAACTGGTTATTTCACTCCCGGTGGGTTAATTAGAACTCTTTAACAAGATCTGCTCTCTCTCACCCCGGGACCAATTTACCAAGTCTAGGTCAGCAGACAAAGCAAAGGGTGGAGAAGTTAGAACCAGTCTGACAGTAGGGAGGCTGAGTCCCAGTACAGGGACCCCAACTGGGGACATGCTTAAAGGGGAACAGCCAAAGAAAAGTCTTGACTATATTCCTCACCAATTGGAAAACAAAGTGTTTCCCACTACATCCAAGATCAAGTCACAAATTAATAAAATCACACAATGTCAGGGCTGGGAAAGACCTTAGAATACAGTGTCAGAGCAGGAAAAGCTCTTAGAACAGGATGTCAGAGATGGGTGAAACCTTAGGACATAGAATGTCAGAGCTGAAAGAGCCCCCGTAATAGAGAATATCAGAGCTGGGAGAGACCTTAAATCCTGAGAGGGGCTTAGGACACAGAATGTCAGAGCTGGAAGGCACCTTAGAACCCAGGATATCAGAGCTGAGAGGAACCTTAGAATCCAGAATGTCAGAGCTGGGAGGAACCTTAGAACCCAGAATGTCAGAGCAGGGAGAGATCTTAGAATACAGAATGTCAGAGCCAGAAGGGGCCTTAGAGCAAAGGATGTCTGAGCTGGGAGGGAACTGAGAACACAGAATGTCAGAGCAAGATAAGCTCTAAGAACAGAATGTCAGAGATGGATGAAACCTTAGGACATAGAATGTCAAAATATATTATTAGAGCTAGAATAGAAAGGATATAGAGCATCAGTGGTAAATGGCTTTTAGAATATAAAGAACCTTAGAGCTGAAAGGAGCTTTAGAACATAGTTATTTCCAAATGCTGCAGAGAGGTATGCTCTCACACATGACATTTTATACTTCTTATCTCATTTGGCCATGTTATCATCCTGGATGCTGTGTTTCTGTTGAGTTTTTATTATGCTACTCTCTCGGTTCTGCCACAGCTCCTTCTCATTCTTCTTTCTAGTATTTTATACTTTATACCATTCTATCTTTATACCCTGATCCTTAACTGTGTCTTATACCCCAAGGGTCTGTCCTGCCTTCTTCAATCTCTTGACTCTCTTGGTGCCTTAATCAGCTCACACGGATTCAATTATCATTCCTACATAGACAGCTCCCAAATCTGCATAGCCAGCTCTAGTCTCTCTCCTGAGCTAGGGTAATGGCTTATCAGACATTTTCAACTGGGTGTCCTGTATCTCAAACTGAACATGTCTAAAATAGAACTCATTCTCTTATCTCCCTCTCATAACCCTCTTTGGAATTTTCCTATATCTGTTGAGGATGTTCCCATCTTTTCAGTCACCCAGGTATGAAACTTTGAGTTCTCCTCAGTTCCTCTTTCTTATTCACTAGATATGCATTTAGATGCCAAGTCTTGTCAATTTTCACTTCTGCATCTTTCACTTCTTTTCCCTTTTCTCCTGTCACAAAGTCTACCACATTATTAGTTCAGACCTTCATAACTTCTTGTTTGAACTACTGTCATAGCCTGCTTATTGGTTTCCCTATCCAAAATCCCCCATCCACACAGCTGCCATAGTATTATTCATAAAACACTTGTGTGACCACATGATTCCCCTGCTCAATAAACTACAGTAGTTCTCTATTACCACTAGGGTCAAATACAAAATTGCCATGTTTTGCAGTTAAATACCACCCTAACTTGTCTATAACCTACCTTTCCAACATGATATTACACATCACTCTTTCGTATACATACTTTAGTCAGGCCATACTGGTCTTCTTGCTTCTCCTCACATGTGATATCTCTCATCTTTGTGCCTTTGCACAGGGGCTATCCCCCATTCCTGGACTACTCTCCAACCTGACTTCCGCCTCTTAGAATCTCTTCTTTCTTTTTTTTTTAAATTTTTACATACATATATATTTTTTTGGCAGGGCAACTGGGGTTAAGTGACTTGCCCAAGGTCACACAGCTAGTAAATGTGTCAAGTGTCTGAGGCCACATTTGAACTCAGGTCCTCCTGACTCCAGGGCCGGTGCTCTACTCACTGCGCCACCTAGCTGCCCCACTTGTTTCTTTCTATACTGTGGTCAAGCACTCTCCTGTTACCTTCCTTGACCACTCCACCTGCCCCTCCCCCCGTTGCTGATGCTTTCCCCCCTAAAATTATCTTGTATTTATTTTTGTATATAACATAATCAGAACTTGAGTCTTCTGATTCCAAGTACGAGCTCTTTCTGATCCACTGACTAAGTCATATTTAGATTTGAAATAAGGAAAATTTTTCTTTAAAAAAAGTTATCCAGGGGGGTGGAGCCAAGATGGCAGCTGGAAAGCAGGGACTACCATGAGCTCCCCACCAAGAACCTCCAAAAACCTATAAAAATGGCTCTGAACCAATTCTAGAACTGCAGAACCCACAAAATAGCAGAGGGAAGCAGGGCTCCAGCCCAGGACAGCCTGCATGGTTGTTGGGTGAGGTCTTTCATGCATGGACTGGGAGCGGAGCAGAGCCCAGCATGGGCCGTGCAGACCAACCAGACCAAGAGCCGGGCAGAGCGGGCCCTAGTGCCCTGAATCAGTGAGCTGTGGCAGTTGCCAGACTTCTCAACCCAAAAACACCAAAGACAAAAGAGAAGAACTGCAGAACCCACAAAATAGTGGAGGGAAGCAGGGCTCTAGCCCAAGACAGCCTGGATGGTCTCTGGGTAAGGTCTATCCCTCACAGACCCGGGAGCAGAGTGGAGCAGAGCCCAGCATGGCCCGCATGGACCAGCCAGACCAGGAGCCTGGAGGAGTATGCCCTAGCGCTCGGAATCAGTGAGCTGTAGCAGTTACCAGACTTCTCAACCCACAAACACCAAAGACAACAGAGAAGGTTAGTGGAAAAAGCTGCTGGGGAGGGGGTGATAGAGTTCCTGGTTCAGCCACCGCCCCGGGGGCAGTGGAGGTGAGGCAGCTACAGAACTATAGGTGCAGTTGCTTCTGGCCCCAGGCCCACCTGGTGGGAGGAATTAAGTGGTGGATCAGAGCAGGAGTGCAGAGCCTGCTGAAGATCTAAGTCCAGTCCAGATTGGGGGTTCTTGGGGAAGGAGGAGTGCTGGTGTGGCAGAGCTGGCTGTAAGACCTCTGAAATCAACAGTGCATCCCCCCAAGCTTAGAACATAGGACTCTTTACTCTACAAGCAGTCATACCCCGCTGAAAAACTCAAAGGTCAAGTAAGTTGGCTGGGAACGTGGCCAGGCAGTGAAAACACACCCAGATTCAGTCTCAGACTTTGGAAACTTTCTTTGATGACAAAGAAGACAAAAACATA
>JAQQSZ010003752.1:0-14353 GCA_028646595.1 Phalanger gymnotis
TTGAAACTCAAGATTTTAAAAAAATAGATGTTCAAAAGTAAAAAAGTTTTTTTTTTTCATGCAACTAGAAAATAAGATGCACAGGCAATGGGGCATAGAGATTTATCTTGCCCTACAAGAAAGTAAGGGATAGGGGGATGGGAGGGGAATGGGGGGACGGAGGGGAGGGCAGACTGGGGAACAGGGCAACCAGAGTGTACGCCATCTTGGAGTGAGGGGGTGGAAATGAGGAGAAAATCTGTAATTCAAAAGCATGTGAAAATCAATGCTGAAAACTAAACATATTAAAAATAAATTAAAAAATAAAATAAAAAACAACTGAAGAAACTGAAAAAAAAGAAATATTGTGGAAGTAAAATAAACAAGACTTGATGACTACTGAGACAGAGGAAGACTAAGAGAAGTTAATTCGATTTCCCATCTCATATACATGGCACATGTCAGTGGTGGGATTTAAACTCTTCTTAAAGGTGCAGGAAATGATGCACAATTTTCTGCTGCTTTATACTTCAGAAGTAGAGCTATCTTGTGGAAATTATTTCTTTACTTTGCTAAATGTGTGGTGTAGAGATATTAGATGTGTTTGCGCACAAATACACACACACAGAAATACAAAAGGTACTGCTAATAGACATTGTTAGATTATCATTAATCTGTTTTCTCTTGTGCAAAACCCTAGTAAGGAGTTTTTGTCCTGGGGTCTATGGATTGCATAGATTTGGGGATCTGTGAACTTGGATGGGAAAAATACATCTTTATTTTTACTAACTTTTAACAGAAATTTAGTACAATTTGGTACAATTCTTTAAAAACGTAGTCCTGAGAACGCGCTCCATTCTTTGTCAGGCTTTGTCAGACTGCTGAAAGGGTCTATGAAACAAACAACAACAACAAAAAATTAACAACTCCTGTCCTAAGCTATATGAGTGAGAAAATTAACTTTAGCCCAGTATATGGAAAAAAATATGTTTTTATCTTAAGATCATGAATAAACTTTTATTTATCCTTCTTTGCCTAAAAATTTGAATATAGCTCTCTATATCCTCAAAAATTTTATTTTTTTTTACTGCTATGGGAACTTGTGGAAAAACCTTCAAGGTTATCTAATACATCTCTACAGAAAAAAACTTTATAAGCAAAAACTCATGTATGTTTTACTAGACTTGCATGTGAGGAATGTAGATATTTAGTATTCTCTTCAACAGTAACAAATAAGACATAAAAGCAACTTAATCAAATTCAAAGTGACATGTATTTCTTCAGAAGACTAATTAAAATACTTTCCAAGCAGCAAAGCTTAGAATTATAAATTTAAGTTGGTGTGGGAGAGAGTGTGTGTGCATGTTGTGAGTATTTCCAGCATTCTTTATCAATAGAGCTTTCAGATCCTTGAAAGTAGCCTTCAAAAACTAATGCTTTTTATAATAGACTTACACTCTATAAGCGTCATTTCCCCAACTCAGATTTCCTTGTTATCACACATCTCATGAGATGGCATTATATAAATATGACAGCATATTTTCATATCATTGATATAAATTATGTAAAGCTACCTAAAAATGAAAAAAACCAAATTTTACTTTAAAAGTAGAGTTCTTGCCCAGGGGTCCATGAACTTTTTAAAATAATATTTTGATTACTGAATTACAAGGTAGTTTCCTCTATAGCCTATAGATTTAAATTTAAGCATTTAACATTATTCTGTGACGGGGTCCATAGGCTTCACCAGACTGCCAAAGGGGTCCATGACACATACGTAAGAAAAGGTTAAGAAACTCTGCTTTGAAAGAAGCTCTGTTGCTCCTTATCACTGAGAGACTAGCATTACTAGATGCACTACTGATGGCAGGCATTATGGCTTACTACTGTAAGGCCAACAAATCACTCTTAGGATGTAGTATATTATTATTGTAACATTATATTTTGGAAACTATTGCTTATTTTAAAATACAAGCCTCCTGCCTAAAAAATCAAATACAAGTTTTCTAGGATTAAGATCCCTGATAAATTGTTCTGTTTGTTTTATTCCTTAAAAAAGTCACACTGAATAAATATGTTAATAAACCATATTTCTTTCCTCCAAATTCCCTTAATGTACTTAAGAAATTTAACAAGAAAATTCTCTTTAGAACAGCAGTTCTTGAACATTTTGGTCTCAGAACCCCTTTATATTCTTAAACATTATTGAGAACAACTCAAACAATTTTCGTTTATGTTGGTTATCTTTGTATATGTTTACCATATTAAAATGAGAAGATATTAATAGTATACTGAAAATACCATATTAAAATGAGAAGATATTAATAGTATACTGAAAATAGTTTTGGGTTTATAATGCCTATGCAAAGGAATCCCCAAGGTTCCCTGTATTACACTGTGAGAACCATGGGTCAAGAGTATAGTTTCCTTAAAGTATTATGTTCTGCATCTGTTCCTTCAGTATTTCAAATCAACAAATTCAATTGAACAAACATTTACTAAGGCATTTAGGACTGCTAAGATGAAAAATAACAGCTCCTGCCTTCAAGGAGCATGAGACCTATTTTTTAAAATTCCTATAAGTAAAAACTTTACAAAATATGTTGAATAATTTAGAGCTTCATGATATAGTCAAAGAGAAAAATTATCTAATAAAGTGTAATAATAATCACAAAAGGCAATGGCCTCAGAGCCAGAAAAACTCAAATTTATGTCCTTCCTCTGACAAATACTAGCTGTGTGGCCCTAGGCATGTTCCTAAACCTGGCAACTCTCGAAAACAGAGAAGGTGCCAACCTGCATTGGTAAAGGGAATTTCCCTTACACCAATGCAATCACAGATCTAATCCACAGCCCTTAGGTATATAAAGTGCTTTACATATTTTATCTAATTTGATCTTCTTGAAATCCCTCTACTTGGAAATAGAGTTTAACTTTGTCTTTAATCTACTTAGGGACAAGTGAGCATTCTTCCTTTTCTCTTTTTCAGAAACTGCCTTTTTCACAAGTGGAATGAAAAGTATCTTACATGCAAAGTATATACTAGGATCCATTTAGCTCATATATCAACTATTCATGGAATTAGTCAGACTTTACATCTTAGACATAATGAAATTACTGCTAGCCCTCCTCATGACCCTACATATTGTTGTTCAATTGCTTTTCAGTCATGTCTGACTCTTCGTGACCCCATTTGGGGTTTTCTTGGCAAAGATACTGGAGTGGTTTGCCATTTCCTTCTCCAGCTCCATTTATAGATGAAGAAACTGAAGCAGACAAGGTTAAATGACTTGCCCAGGGTCACATAGCTAGTAGTATCTGAAGCCAAATTTGAATTCAGGAAGATGAATCTTCCTCACTCCAGGCCTGGTACTCTATCCACTGTGCCAGCTAGCTAGAATGGTTTTCCATCCTGCCTCTTATAGGCCCCAATTCTCACTTCTTCCCCTAAAGAATCTCTTGCCAGTTTTCTGAGACCTGCCATTTAGTTCCACCAGCTCACACCTCAGGTAATGATGAAGGCTGAATTGGTCCATCTGATAGGGGGTGGTGAGTAGCTGTTCTAAGAGTGAGAATGTTGGCAGTAGGAGTATCTCTTAGGTTCACTTCACAAGGAGCAGTGTTTTGAGTAAGGGGCAATGTAGTGTCATGGAAAGAATGGCTAACTTGTCCTCAAGCCCCACCTCTGCTCCTTAGGTTTTGCGTGGTTATGCAAATCTTCATTAAATTTGATTTATTCCTTTGTAAAATAATGGAGTGGAATAAATGGTCACTAAAAGAAACTAAGGTCTCTTTTAACTCTGACTTGCTATGATATTAGATGAAGGTTTATTACACAAAGTAAAATGTCCATGGGCTTTGGGATACAGGTTAAATTCTAGGGTAATCTTAGAGGTCCCAGCCTCATATCACCCTACCATGGCTTAAAAATGCTTTTTAAAAGACTTATTGTCCCTCTCCATAGAACATCATCTATACCCATAAAGCAAATCTAAGTGCTTAGGGTACTTCTTCAATTAATCTAGCCTAGGGATGTCACAATGTTGGGTTGACTCTTTTAGGGCCACCCTAAATCTTATTCCTATAGATGTGCTCCAATCTGGAACTGAAGGTCCAGGAGCTGAATATCTCATTGGGCTCTAAGGGATGAACATAGTGGGATGTTGGATTCATAAAATCATAAATTGTTAGAACTCGAAGAGTTATAAGAAATCATCCATTTCAACCCTTTGATTTGACAGATGAGAAAACCAGTCTAGAGAGAAGAAAAGACTTAACCAAGGTCACATCATGAGACAGCTCTGTTATATAACTTACTCTGAGTCTTCATTGGTATATCTGTCTATTTAAGACCTTTCCACCCAGTGCAGGAAAAAATTCATTGTTTATTGAACTACAGCTAAATCCACTAGAGTTAAATGCTTATGGAACATAGAAGCCTGTCATATATATGCTTCTAACTTTAGTAATTCAACTTATTAACTCAAATGAGAGAAATGATATGTCCAGATTTTTCTTTCTTAATTCTCAGCATTTCTATGCAAATAGATGGTAATGTGACAAGGAAAGAAGGGCTCATTACTGCTAAGGTCAGAGGCCATGTATATGTCAATTATATTTTTGTTAGTGATGGAAGTTTAGCAGAAATGAAAGCATAAGGGCACATCACCATGTAAGAGGCATGCTTCGAAGACTAAATTCCCATAAATTATCCATCTTCTCAGTAGGAATGCAGCTTGCCCTTGAAATAGAGATGAAATTCTCCAATCATAACCATTTTTTAAAAAATTCCGGTGCTTTCAACATTTTAGCACACACGAGAACTGAAGGTTAGGGTATTTTAAGGATCACAGTTAGATGTTTCCAGACTGCCCAGGTAGTATGAGTCATGTTAGCATACTTAGGATTTTATTCTACTTGTCTAATTTCCATAGTTATCAACATTTCCATGTGCAATGAACCACTGAGCATAAATTGCTTAAGTAAATATGTCCATATTTTGCTTCTTCAAGATTCTCTGCCAAATTTAAACTACATCCTATATTTGCACAAAATTTAATTTTAATGACTTTTATTAAACCTAGAGTTTTTTAATATTCTCCCATTGCCAGGAAAACAATTCTTAAAAGGCTATAACATCTATTATTCAAATGTCCTCTTTTCAATAAAATATTTTCATTTTGACCTTTTTGTTTCCATACTGATAAAAGAATTCATGGTAAACAAAGAGTTGAGGTACAGCATTGATAATTCCTGCTGACCTAGCAGGCATCATTTGAATTTTGTTGAATAAATGGATATGTTAAAGATACATTTAAGTTTGGAATACGGGGGTTACAAATCTTACAATAAAAAAAATCCAATAGTGACTGGAATACAATTCAAAAGTAATCTCTCTGGGATTTGCATTCCTCTTTAAAAACCATTGATGTATAAGCTTGGTTTAACCTAGTAACTAGTTTGCATTTCGGTTAAAGAATTATTTTGTTAATTAAGAATTTTTAGCACATGGCTGTTATATGCTTTATGTAACATGTAAATTATACCTAAGAGGAACTGTCCCTTTAGAGGGCATACATGACATGCTTGAGGGACTAAGATGAAAAAAGATATTAAAATAGATAACTAGAGCATGTGAAAAGAGTTGCAACAGATATGAGTGAGAAGGGGATCCTAAATAGGGCTAATAAATTCAGTGGTGGTTTGCTGAACCACGTTCTAACTGAAAATATTTTCTGTGTTTCTAAAGTGGGACCAGTTGACATAATTTGTACTGGGAGGCAAAGGGGAAAAGTAATTTTTAAGACATACAAAATTATTCTCAGAGCCTTTCTAAACTTAGCTAGGCTCATCCTTGGACGACAGAAACACAGGCCCATAATTTTCCAGTTTTATGGGATATGCTGAAGCTTATATTCTACTTAACTAACTCATAAGAACCATCATTCATTCATCCATTAGAGCAAGCAAGCATTTATTAAGCCCCTGACATATGTGAAACATTATGTGAGATACCAGGAATGCAAAGGCAAATATGAAAAAAATCACCAACCTCAAGGAGCTTGTGCCTGAGGGAAAACAACGTGTATGCAAACTAATTAATGCAAAACATGGGGAAAAAATACAAAGTGATTGGAGTGAGGAAGGGAAGAAACAAACATGTCTCAGGAAAGACCTTTTATGGTGTGTGCCATTTGAAAAAAGTCTTGATGAAGTTTAAAGAAAATAAAAGGTGGAGATAAGGAAGAAGTATATTCTAGACATCAGAGACAGCCTGTGCAGAGCCTTGGAGGTGCAAGCTAGAATAGTGCTTGACAGCAGTAAGTAGGTTACTTTGGTTGGAATTTAGGGTACATGAGAAGGAAATAATGTGAAATCAATTTGAAAAAAATGTCAAATAGTGAAGGATTTTAAATGGTAAACAAAGGAGTGACATTTTAGAGGCATTGGGGAGTCACTGACTGCTTCTTGAGAATGGAAGTAAGATGGTCAGACCCATGCTTATAAAATATCAACTTGACAGTTACATGAGGGATAGATCAGAGAGGGGAGAGATGAGAGACAGAAAGAACAATTAGCCATCTATCCCTTCAGTCTAGGGGAGAGCTGAAGAAAACTGGAACTAAATGGTCCTGTAGGTGGAGAAAAGAGGTAGAAACAGACAAAATTACTTTAGTGGTAGTGTTGCTCATAATTTTTGAAGGAGGTTTAAAAAAGCAACCTAATGTCTTCAAATAAGAATCGAGCTTTTAGTTTATCTATTTAAAGTCATTTTGGCCACAGATGTTAACATGTTCCTTACTGACATAAAAAGATTAATTTAGACTCTAGTCCTCAATGAAGTATAGTTTAGATTTATTGTCCAAATTGATATGTATGAGGCCCATAACACTGCATAGCATATGGTATCTGCAGATTGTGTTGCAGGTGAGGAATTTAAAGGAATCTCTCATTTGATGAATCAAGTACCTTTCACCATAAGGTGTATGTCATTGTAGTCACAATGTTCACAGTCAGTCATTTAGCCACCATTATGACATAATTGCCAAATGATTCATGTTACCATAACTCGGTTTATGTTTTAATCTTTCATTCTTAAACTTCCACCTTCCACATAGTACTTTGGTGTCTTCCCTGAATAGATTAACGATTTTCTTTCTTTTTTAATTTTAGTCTGGTTTGTTGAAGAATACAAGCAGCTAAGTGATGCAGTAGATACAGTGCTGGGCCTGGAGTCAGGAGACCTGAGTTCAAATCTAGCCTCAGGTACTTACTAGCTATTGACCCTGGGGAAGTCACTTAACCTCTGTTTGCCTTGGAAGCAACCAGATGGCTCAGTAGATAAAGCACTGGGCCTAGAGTCAGAAATTTCAGTTGTTTTTAGTCATGTCTGACTCTGTGATCCCATTTAGGGTTTTCTTTTCCATCTCATTTTACAGATGAGGAAACTGAAGCAAACAAGGTTAAGTGACTTGCCCGGAGTCACACAGGTAGTAAGCGTCTGAGACTCAATTTGAACGCAGGAAGATGAGTCTTCCTGACTCCAGGTCCAGCACTCTATCCCCTGCAGTACCTACCTTCCCAACTCAGGAAGACCCGAGTTCAAATGTGGTCTCAGACACTCGCTAGCTATGTGACCCTGGGCAAGTCACTTAACCTCTCTTTTCCATAATCCACTAGAGAAGGAAATGCTAAACCATTCCAGCATCTTTGCTAAAACAAAAACAAAAACCCATAGGACTTATGAAGAGTAGGCCACGGCTGAATGACTGAACGACAACAACATTGAAGAATAGACAATATCTCGTCTACTCCATTACAGTCTCTCAGACTTTTTCCTCCCCAGGACCATTGCTAGCTATAGGACAATAGAGTTAAAGGGGTATTTTTTTTCCTTGAAGTTGGAATAGGAAAAGTAAAATAGCAGCTGATCTAAAGTTCCTAATCTCTTCTCTCCACTTGTATCCTTCTCCCAGCACTACCATTCACTGTGCTCACTTACCTGTTCTTTATGAATAGGAACCTATTTTTCTTTTGTTACTTTTACTTTGTCCATTGACATATATAACATCCCACACTTTTCCTTCCTCTGCCCCTTGCTAATTCAGGCTTCACTGGCAACATACAACATAATAGCCAGAACTTCAAGATAGCAAATGGCCTGGTACCAGCCCTGATTGCTGCAGCTGTCGCTGGAGATCTTTGTCATGACCCTTTGGAAAACTGTTACACTTCCTTAATCGTTTTTTATCCTTATCTCTAGACATGCGCGCGCGCGTGTGTGTGTGTGTGTGTTGTGTGTGTGACATTGAACATCACAATAGTTTATCACAATATTGATGCATATTTTTTTCACCCAATCTCTTTGTAGAAGCTATCACATGTACTGGCACTATTTTAAAACTTGAAGTATATAATTATACCCCCAGTGGCATAATCCTAGGAAAGCAGCTTAATTTTGCTCTATTTGTAATAAAGAATAATAACTACGATACCTGGTTTCTTAAAGTCTTTGAGCTGTACAAAGCTAATTTCAGATCAGGAACAAGAAAGATTCTGGTGATCAAAACCTGCTTATAAGGACAATTTGGTCAAAATAAAGTTAGATAATAAAAGAATAAAGTATAGGAACAGGATCTGGACACATGACTTGGCTGTAGGGAACTTCCAGTGAATAACAACCCTAACCAGCACAGGTTAGCACCTTCTCTGCAACGCAGTGTCTTGGAGATAATCACATAGCCAATATGTATCAATAGTGAAATTTGAAACCAGATCTTCCTAATCCTCTCCCTATTCCACCACACTGCTTTTAATATATATTACACACGTTATAATGTATTATATGTAATATATAAATGCATATTACATATATATGTGTGTGTATACACACATACTCAAACATAGTCTCAAGCAGTTACATTCTGTTTATGTTTCGCCTGGGGGAATGACAACACACATATGAGAATATGCAAAACATAATAAATATGAAGGGCTGGGGGAGGGTGATTGTCCATATCATGGACAATAGCCATTCCCTCCTTCAAAGCATCCCTTGGTACTCTGACATAGCAGGTCTCTTCATCCATACGGAGGCTGTTGTTTTCACCCAGCATAGCAATTCGTACTTTCTTCCAACTACTGGTGGCTAGAGGGCATCAATACCACATTTTCAACTTCACAAAAGAAGGTCAGAATAGAGGAGCTCCAGGCCTCTTTTTAATCTAATAAATATTTATTCGTTCAGTGATTTCGTAACTAATTTTCGGGCTTGGATCACAGTAAAATACTGAAAATCTGTAGGCAACTGCCAGCTGTCATTTTATGCTGTGCAATGATGAAGGAAGAGTCCTTTGGGTGTTCTATCACTTTGTTCTCCAGTGATGCTTTAGATAGAACGTCACACAATTTATTTAACAGGTAGATATAGTTTGGAAAGGTAACACTCTAAGATTTTTATATCACTTTTTTATTCAATTTTCTTCCTTTTTTAGAATCTATTCTATACTGTGTCAAGAAAAGCTATTAAAACAAACAAATAAAAAAAGCCAAGTGGTTTCTCAGAACCCACAATGTCTTTTTTGATCTATATTAAATAAACCACATAATTATCATGTAAATCCTAAAATAATTGAGATATCCCTGTGTCATCTGTAATCACCAAAAGCAAAACCTTTCTTCTTTGAGTGATGTACTTGTTCAGAATAACTTTGCCAAAAACCATAGGCTGCCTAGTCCTCAGTGTCTATTTATGTTACTCTCTCTCTGTTGGTGAGTGAAATATGATACCTAGACAGGTACATTCATCATTTCAAGACACTAAGGGACTATTAGTGCATCCTTACTGTAGGTATCCCCACAGCATGTCTTCAATAGCAGCAAGGAGCATCCCTTCTCTTTTTCAGTTTGGTTTGCTATTTTTAAATTTGCTTTTTTAGATCTGGAGTTTTCCTGGTGCCTTTGCTGCAAAATGTCCACTGCATTCCGGCATGCTTTGTTCCACATGGATCTTTCCATAACTCTTATTTCTCTGCAGTTTATAGCTTAAGTTCTACCACCTGAAATTGTGCTTCAACTATTAGTAAAATGATTCTTCCATGCCCCATGGTTGGAAACAATTCACTTCAAATCACCAGGCCATAGCTATATGCCTGGATATCCCAATGTCTCTGACTCTTGCACATTTAAACTACAGGAGCTATGGTGTTTGAAGTTTGGGTTAAATACGGGTGGATGAGATTGTTCAAGAAATGGCCATGTAGTTCAATGCAGCAAACACTTGCTGAGATTTTTTATGTGTAGAACTATGCTGGATACTCAATGAAATACAAAGTTCAGAGAAAATATGTTTCTTCCCCTGATGGAGTTCATGGTCTATTAGGGCATCTGATATATACATAGATCATAATACCAGATAATACAGGAGAAATACATAAAACAAAGGCAGGAAGTGCAATATAAGGTACAAAGTCAAGACAGGTTATTAGTTGGCCAAAATGTTCATAAATCCGTGAAGGGGTTATCTGAAAGATCTGGAGCTAACAGTGGAGTTATCTTCCCTTCACAAATATTAGATCTCAACAATCAGTCCAATTCATCAGTCTTTTACTGAGCAGCTCCCATATGTCAGGCACGAGCATAAGTACTAGAGATGTAAAGATAAAAATGCCATATTCCCTGCTCTCAGGTGTCTTAGATTCTACAGTAGTATTCTGGCCAGATATTCTGGGGGTCTTCCCCTCCCAGACTAAATCTTATATGAAGGCAAACAAGGCCATCTTTTGCTTCAATTCTTACCTAGACTTTAACTACTGAATGTGCCTTGCCTCAGACAATTGGAGACCTGGGAAAGACCTTAGCTTAAAAAGGCCTGGGTCTCCCATTGCATCTGGGGCCATTGCCAGTCATCTTGATTTATGCCTTGTCACTAGACTCAGATGACTTTGGAGGAGAGAGTGATGTTGATGACTCTGCACAACGCTGCCTCATTTAAATCCAAATCACTTGCGAGTCAAGACATCACCCTGCTAATGTCATTAGAGAATAAAGGATGAACAACAACAATGGCAGTAGATATAAAATGAAAATACAAACCCTCACTGTCTTGCCCTGTCACTTCAGGCCCTCCAGGGGAAGACTATATTGGCCAAGGGAGATGATTGAGATTATTTTCCTACATTTTGTAGGGGAAAGAGCACTGGATATAGATTAAAAGAATTAAATTGAATTCTCTTCTTATTGAGTCTGGCTATGTGATCTGGGTAAGTTATTTCTATTCTGAACCATAATACCTTTGTTTGCCAAATAAGGATAGCACCACTCACACCACCTCCCTCATGGGGTTGCTATAGAGAAAGTGATTTTTGCGGCAATAGGTGTTATCCCATTAGTACTGTATTATCTCACCACCCTGGCAGGCTTGCATACTGTACAAACTTTCCTATTATTGCTAAAAATGTGTTAGAAAAGTAACAAAAAAGTTTAAAAATACTCAGAGTAATAAAATTATAAAATATATTGAAAACTACCCAGATAAAATAAATTTAAAATATTTAAGTTATTTATAATCATACTTATTTAGAATTATAATTATGTGTAAAATTTAAATTCCACAGAGGATGGAAAAATCCAAATTTAACAAAGGAAAGCAGCATGATGTAAGGGAAAGAATTTTTATTGTTTTTATTATTCAGTTGTGTCCAAGTCTTTGTGACCCCATTTGGGTTTTTCTTGGCAAAAATACTGTAGTGATTTGCCATTCCCTTCTCTAGCTCATTTTACAGATGAAGAAACTAAGTCAAACAGGATTAAGTGACTTGCCCAGGTAGTAAGTTTCTGAAGTCAGATTTGAACTCATGAAGATGAGTCTTCCTGATCCCAACTCAGGGTTCTATCCACTGTTGCCGCCTAGCTGCCCTTACAATGCAAAAGCACAAGTAGCAGATGCTTAATGTTGAATTTAATTGAATATGTTATATCCTGAATTTCTCCTATTCCTTTTACTCAGCAAACAATCTTGCCACCTGCCTAAAAACACATTGTTATTTTGGATTTGCCCAACTTTTAACTAGCTAATTTTGTGCTTGCAGCAGAATATAAAATTGTACCCTTATCCTTGTCAAGTGTACTTGGGTTAATAGATGAAAATTTAATATATTTTCCTCTGTAGCACAACTTTGCATTTGCCTGTTTTTGCCTTTTTTTTAAAAAAATTATTACTTCTATACTTGATTCCAGTGATCATTTTAATTTCTTTATTGCCAATAAAGTCATATGAATGGATGGATATACAGTTGCCTTGTTATAAGCTAGTATGTGGCTTAGGTGACCTTTAGACTTAGTACTTTACAGTTATGATTGAGCTCTTTTGATGATATTGTCTAAAAGCTGATCAAGGAGGCTGATGTAGTACAGGTTTCCCCATCACCTTGAGTTTGTTTTGTAGAGAAATATCAACATACAGTGAGCCTATGTATTTTAGGGCTAAAGACCAAACTCTGGCTACAAATAACACCAGCCACAGCCATTATAATAATATTCATATTTATATGGCATTTTAAGGTTTGCAAGTCACTTTCCTCAGTATCCAATAGTGCAATTAAGGCAATCATTTTACAGATGAAGAAGCTGAAGCTGGCAAGGTAAATGATTTGCTCATGATCACACAGAGCAAGTCAGAGGTGATGTTTGAACCCAGATTTCCTGATGTTTCAACTCTGTTGCAAGGAAGCACACTCTTAGCAAGCCACTGATCCTTGATGATGAAAAGATTTATTTTTAAATAAAGCCTCAGCTCCAGCTGTTGGCAGTCCTCATATCACTTCTTTCAATGGGCCCTATAGGTCTTCTGTAGTTAGCTCCTTATCTTATAGTGAAGGAAGAGGAAATGAGAAAAGACATAATGCATATCCATATCTAACAAAAATGTTTTGAGGAATAATAATGGGGTAAGAATTAATTGATGCTGGGAAGGTTCATCGATGTTTCAAAATGATAAAAAGATCAGAGCTGAATAATGTCCTTTTATTGTTCCTGCTCACAAGAGAATGAGCACTTGCTGAAACTTGGCTCAAGAAAATGATACTGTTTTGGATATTTTTGAGAACAAAGGGGAAAGTGCATAAAAGATTTGCCATTTGATGGGTGCCTTTCTTTCCCCCTGAGTAAAAAACCTGATAAAACCTTCCATCATAAGATTATTCTCCTAGGGAAGGGGAAATAAAAGAAAGTATGAGTATGTTTGTGCTTTTCAAATTAAATCGGGTGAATAACTGCAAACCATACTGAAAACCAATGCCACTTGAACCATGTCATATCAGCATTGCTTGGTGTTGAATCATAAGTTTGCCTTTGCTATTGTCAAATGGAAATGCCGATTAAATTTAAGCAGAGGTTCTTAAGGGTTGTTAGTTTAAAGAGCACTTCATCAGACAGAAAGTAGATGCAAGTGTCATTGCTAATTAAAACCGAAGCTTGCCTGTGCCAACAGAATTTTCCATTTTTAATCATGAATTCAGCCATGAAGACCCTTATGGGTGCTTTAGCTCCCCTAACATGGTTTTCTATGGTGCTACCTTTGAATGAGACACTCAAATAATATTTTAATTCATTACACTTTCCCACGCCCTTATCCAAAATGTCTCTAATGGATTTTCACCTTTTTTCCCCTATGGTTTAAAAGCATTGCTGGCAAAATCTCAGTTTTAAAATGTGTTGTCATTTTTACATGAAAATTCAGTTACTAACCTTTCAGAAATAAAATGTGACCTTTGATTGACTTTTATTTTTACCTCTGGTAGACTTTTGCTAATTCATCTACCTAATAACCTTTGTGACAAACAAGATATATTTGACATTTATTTCATATTTGGGGTAAAGTTTGTGGTCTTAGAATACACATTTTTAACTCTTTACACTTGCCTAGCCTAAATTGAAGATGGAACAATAGCATTTACATTTTCGGGGTATTCTCCAAGATTCTCAGCTTCTCTATTCCCCATGATGCCTCCCCTTCCCTCTCTGACCTCAAAGAACACTTCAGTTTTCACTTCTCAGCAAGTATCATATGTGTCATAAATATTTCTTTGTGTCCCATCCTTTTGCTAGACTTCAAATTACACAGGCAGGAATCATTTCTTTTTTTTATTTTTTTATTTAATATATTTAGTTTTCAGCATTGATTTTCACAAGAGTTTGAATTACAAATTTTCTCCCCATTTCTACCCTCCCCCCCACTCCAAGATGGCATATATTCTGGTTGCCCTGTTCCCCAGTCAGCCCTCCCTTCTGTCACCCCACTCCCCTCCCATCCCCCTTTCCCTTCCTTTCTTGTAGGGCAAGATAAATTTCTATGTCCCATTGCCTGTGTATCTTA
>JAQQSZ010003753.1:0-14353 GCA_028646595.1 Phalanger gymnotis
TACCCCACCTTCAGGAACATACAATAGAATAATAAAATTTCAAATTATAAAAATGAAATCTACTTTTCATATTTCAGAAATATATCTATTGATCCTAGAATATACTATTAAAGCAGTGGCTTCTGGGCACTTAGGGAAGGATTTCATGAACAAGCACTAATTTGGTTTCCTTTTTCGACTGATGTAATAGACTGTCTTATAGTAGGTAATTTTCTTAGAACTTTACAAAACTTTCCTCACAACCATCCTGTGAGGTAGGTAATACTTATTCCCTTTTTACAGTTGAAAAAACTGAGACTCAGGGAAGCTTAAATGACTTGACTCTGATTATGCAGTCAGTTAAGTTCTAGGACCAGAACTCAGAGCTCAGACTCAGTTATTTGACTTCACTAGAGTCCACTGTGGATGAAGGCATGGAGCAGAAAATGTTTGTACAAATTTTAGGTCATGTAAATAATGATAATGACTGACATTTAGAAGACACCGTGCATACATTATCCCATCTGAGCTTCATAAACAACCTTGTGAGGTAGGTACTAAGGTAACATTACCCCTTTTTACCGATGAGGAAACTGGCTGTGGTGTTGTCATTATCATATGGTAACACAGATAAGTAACTATCAGAAGCAAACTTTGAACCCAAGTCTTCTTGACTGTAGCCCACTGTACCACCCTGTTTGTGAAGTCAGGAGGGATAGCTGACACTGGCTGACAGAATCAATATTTTCCTTTTTTTGAATTCACCTCTACCTGGAATGTCCTCTGTTGGCCTGTCCAAATCCGTACCATCTTTCGAGGCCTAGTTCAGATTCTACCCTCTCCATGAAGCCCTTAATGTCACATATTTTGATACTTGTATATATATATATATTCTTGTGTTCTGTGAGAGTTGTATGCATAGAATGAGGTTTTTCTCCTGTGAGACTGTAAGTTCATTTAGGGTGACCTTTTCCCTATATTTCTCTTATGTTCTGTATAGGATTTGTTGGAATGCTAGTAAATAGGCATATAGTAGATTCTTTTTTTTTTTTTAAAAAAAAGGTTATAAAAAGACTAGGAAGATTATAGAATGGATAAAAACTGAAAGCTGATTCTCTGAACAAACATTGATGAAACTTTAGCTTGTATAACTAAAGTGGGGAGAAAATAAAATAACCAAAATGAAAATGTACAAGGAGAATCTTTAATTGTAAATTACTACAACTCTTTTGGAGAGCAGTTTGAAATTATGCTAAGAAAGTAACTAAAAAAGATATACTCTTTGACCAGAAATCCCATTGCTAGACATATACCCTGAGGGGTCAAAGATAGAAAGTCCAAGCAGCACCAAAATACGGATAGTAGCACTTTCTTTTTGAAAGTAGCCAAGAGCAGGAAAACAAAAAGATGTCCATGAATTATAGCAGTGAATACTTTGGGAGCATTGAACACGCTGTAATATTTTCCAAAGCAGTCCAGCTTGATCTCTTTGACCTACTTAATGTAGTATCCACTTCATTATCTACTTGAAGTACTTGTGTCTTATTATTTTTGAATAAATTTCATGGGTTTGTCCATTAAGTCACCTGCATAAGCTGGGCAATGTGTATTTTTGTTTCTTTTTATTATACTAATATGGAAAGTAATGTCAAGTTACCTTAGTCTTTTGTGGGTAAAACAATAGCGCATCTTGGAAGATGCCCTGCGTAAGGTCAAAACAAATGGATTTCCTGTTGATTGCATGATTCTTCAAATGCTCCTATTGGTAGAAAATATGGTACGCATAGGTAGTCACAGAGTATTCAAAACCTCTTTCAGCAACATGGAACAATGGAGAATGGAAAAATTATATTCTTAACTGAATATATGTTTATTTGATGGGCTTGTGAAAAGAATTCAGACAACTCCCCCTGTCCTTGGTCTCAACATTTCCTACTTTGAGGAAATATTTCTAACCTGTCTTAGGCAGATATCTCTCCTTTCTAACATTCCCCCTCCTTGGCCTTTCTTTTTAATCCATATTATTATTTTGAATTTGTTTATTTATGATGCAAATTTCAGTTATTATACTGCAGAGGAAGCTATTTTTTCACATATGTATTTTCCTAGGTATGGAGGAAGGTCTTCCATGTTCCTTTGAGAGATGAGAATATTAGCCAGTTCTAGTAGTCTTTACCTCCTCAGGTCTGCCTGCTTTAGTGGTCCAGTCTTTGAAATCATGGACACTGCATAGCTTTTCATATTTATGGGTTCTTATCCACAAATCCTGCCATGACTAATAAATATTCTGAATACATGGGTTATAACTATATTATGTAGAAATACACAAACAAGCCTAACAGGGCCCAGGCTTCCATTCTACATCCTGTCTCTTATCCCTGCCTCCATGTGGATCATCTCCCCATCCCCCATCTCAAGCATCTATGTGTTGGTGTCCCCTATTATAATGTAAGGTCCTTGAGGTCAGGAACCATCTTGCTTGCTTGTATTTTTATCCCCAGAACTTAACACAGTGTTTGGCCCATAGCAAGGGTTTAATAAATGCTCTCTTTCTCTCTCTCTTCCATTTGCCCTCCTTCTGGGACTGGTAGTGTAGATTTGATTATTATTCTGTGACCTAGAGATGAAAAGTATGGTGGTGGTGGTGGAGTAGGTGGGCAACAGCATGGCATGAAGATGGCCACGGAGCAGGAGGGACTCTGGGATCAGAACACCTCCCCTTACATTATCTTCATGAACTCATTTAGTCTTCTTCAATGGGCCTCAGTATCTTCATCTGTAAAATAAAGGAGTTGGGCTGGATGGCCTCTAAAGTCCTTTCTAGCTCTAAATCTGTGAGCCTACAGTTCCACTATGTTTTCCTGTACCATTTTGCAAAATTCTTGCCCCTAGTTGAAGAAGAACAGCTTATTGAGAGTAAGGGTGGGGGAAGGGCTGGGGGCCATTATTCATTATTGCAGTAGTTGGAACTGAGTGAGAGGCAAGACATTTCAGCAGCCATCACAATCATCCTTTGTTCAAAGCAAGGCTCTAGACACTGAACCTGGGTGGTCCAAAAGGGAAAGCACTCTGTCTTGTGGCCTCATGAGAATGCAGGTAAACATCGTACACAGAAAAGGATAGAGCAACTGCAACGATATTCTCTCTCAGCAACAATCAGATTCCTTAGTGAAGCTTCATCTTTAAAGCATTAGTTCACTTATATATTCTGGCCAGAAACTCAGAGGGTCTTCCCCTTCCAGAATGATTCTTTTGTGAAGGCAAACTAGACATGTTTTCCCTTAATTCTTACCTAGCCTTAAATCACCAAATGAATGTTACCTCAGACCAATTGAGACCTGGGGAAGACCTTAGCTTAAAAAGGCCAACGTTTTCCACTGCATCCTGACCTATGTCTTGCCGCTGGACTTCCATGACTCTGGAGGACAGAGTGAGGCTGATGACTTTGCGCAGCTCTGGCTCACTTAAGTCCAATTCACTTGCCAGTCAAGACATCATCCTTCTGTTGTGATTGGTCCTCTTCTAGAATGAGGGATGAACATCAGCCACACTTAAATATATTTGAAGATACTGTACATTTGGTTGGGAACATTCAGAGACTAAGTAGAAGGTCAGAAAGATGAATTGTTTTCAATCTTCTTGAAGTTGTAGTTTATTTTTTCCAACTGGTTGACAGGGTTGAAAACATATGCATTCCATAGGCTAATGCAACGCAGACTATTAGCTGAACCACTCGCTGTTTGGGATGTTGCTATCCTGGCTTTGTTTTCATAATTCTGATCTGCTGGCTTCTGCTTGACTACTGTGTTGTCAGATTTCCAGGGTGCCACCCGTTTGTGCAGTAAATGTATGTCTGAAAAGCTGTGTGCTAATCTAGTCATAAGATTGTTGGAGAACTCACTATTTAAAGGAATTGTCTTTTAAACTGAGTCATCATTCCCTGACTAGCTTGTTTGGTAAATATGAATTTTCCTATGTTAATTTTGCTTAAAGTGAGGCTATTTCTGGATTTTTGTATGTTTTTCTATCTTTCCCCTCTTCCCTTTGCCTCGAAGGTATGCTTTGTTTATATGTTTATTTTAAAATCCTTTTTATTGATACCTTTTGTCTTCAAATCAAAGGCATTTCCTATCCTTCACCAGGTTGAACTCTCTCTTGTGACAAAGGAAATGAAGCAGAACATCAAACAGAGACCATGTCAGAGTGTCTCCCGCCTCTCTGCTGTTAGGGAAGAGATGGGTTTCATTTTCTCTTTTCTGGGACCTTCATCTATTTTTCTATTACACAGAGTTAAACTCCCTCTTAGTGATTATTCCTTTTACATTGTTGTAGTCACTGTATGTATTGTGCTCTTGGTTCTGCTTATTTACTCCCCGGCACTCCATACAGAGCTCATTAAATTTCTCTGAATCCCTCATATTTGGCATTTCTTTCCATTACATGAATATACCGTAGGTTTTTTTTTAGCCGTTCTCTAATTTATGGGCACCCACTTTATTTCCAATTCTTTGCTGCCACAAAAAGTGCTGCTATGAATGTTTTGGCATATATTGGATCTTTTGGTCTTTGATTTATTAGAGTTATTTGCCCAGTATTTGGGAACTGCTGGGTTAAATGTATATACTTTTCTTTCTTAATATGTTACAAACTAAAAATTTTCAGTACTCACAAGTAATATTTTTTCAAACCTTTCATTGGTGGCTTAAGAATAAATAGGAAAATTGGGTATGTTGTATTAAAACCAACTCCTGGGTATTGGAGCAAATTTTTTTTACCAGTCAGAAAGAGGAGGGAGGAAACTGGGTTAAATCATAAATAGTTACATAGGATACATGAATGTATTGTCAGTGAAATTTTGATGAGTCATTACTGTTGTATCTGGAAAAAAGAAATGAATGAAAGAGTACACTAATAACATTATTATTATTATTATAATCTCTGAGTGGTTTGTGGTAGGGACTACTGGTGTAGAAATCATCTGTTCATGTGTAACTTAAGAGTACCCAAAAGATGCTTGGAGTTCAGAATAGTCAAGTGATTTGCCCATAGTGAAACAGGCCGTAAATTTTAGAGGACCGGAGCCCAGGCCTTGCAGACTCTCAGATGAACTGTCTATATATTATGCTAGGTTGCTTCTCAGAAGGACTTTCTGTAATACTTATAAAATCTGGACATTGTGCTAAGTATGACTCTTCAAAGACCTGTCATACGAAAATCTGATCTAATGAACCGGGAATCTGTGATGTAATTAATGCAATGAAGTTCCCCCCCTCCCACGCCCACGCCCAA
This sequence comes from Phalanger gymnotis, assembly GCA_028646595.1. NCBI lineage: Eukaryota > Metazoa > Chordata > Mammalia > Diprotodontia > Phalangeridae > Phalanger > Phalanger gymnotis. Next base: position 5,269 of record JAQQSZ010003753.1, read on the forward strand.
TCAGTGAACTCCTGAAGGACGGTAAGGGATTTGAGATTGGAGAATTGGTGCTGCATCTCATGATCCATGAATTCTGTTGGGCTGCAGCTACCCATTTAGATCCTAGGGAACATCTGTTTTATTTGTGCAGCTGTATGGCATCTGTGAGGTGGGTCCCTCCTCCTCACCACCACTGTCTCTCACCTGATGCCTGTCTGTTCTATTCAGTGACTATTTCCTTTCTTTCTTTTCCTGAAGGAAAGGGGGTACCTTGATATGACCCCAGGAAAAGTACTTCAGCCCCCATTGCCTTTCAGAAATTCTGATGTATATTGGACAGGGCATGCCCTGGGGATGCTGTGTCAGTTGAGCACTTCAGACTAGATAATTTGTTGTTCAGTTGTTTTTCAGTTGTCTCTGACTCTTTTAACCCTATTTGGGGTTTTCTTGGCAAAGATACTAGACTGCTTTGCCATTTCCTTCACCAGCTCATTTTACAGATGAAAAAACTGAGGCAAACAGGGTTAAGTGGCTAGTCAGTATCTGAGTCCAGATTTGAAGTCACAAAGAGGAATCCTCCTGACTCCAGGCCTGCTGTGTTATTCAGTGTACCACCAAGGGGACCTTAGACTGGGTGAAGGACGACGCTAATCTACTGAAATGGAAAGTCCTTGATTTCCCTATTTACATGTTATATAGCTGTCCCTCTGAATTATACCTAAATATCAAAGTAAAATAAGCATTTACGAAAAAGATTTAAAGTGTAAACCTTTTGTTCTTCTGTCTGCATATATACAAATCCTAAGCAAAACAAACACTGGTGAATGTTAAAAACTAAAAATGAATAAATAAATTTTTTAAAGAGGAAAAAAATAAAATTAAAAATGAAAACAACAAATACTGGTCTGTTTTACTGTTTGTCATCAACCCTCTATCCACCAAATCCCCACTGCCTGCTGGATGAACTTCAGGGGTGCCTTATTACCTCCAGGATAAAATACAAAATAATCTCTCTGGCATTTAAAGCCCTTGACGACCTGGCCCCTTTCTGCCCTTCTCGTTTTCTTACACTTTGCTCCCATCCACACATTCTGTGATCCGGTAGCACAGACTTTTTTGGTGCTCCTTGGACACAATGCTCCATACCTCAGTTGCTTCCCTTTTTACTGGCTGTCCCCCACGCTTGGAATGTTCTCCCTCTTCACGTCCTGGCTTCCCTAGCCTCCTCTAAGACTCAGCTCAAATTCCACTGTCTGCAAATGGACTTACCTAATCACCCGGGCTGCCCCCACCCAGTGCCTTCCCTCACACATCACCTTGCATTTACGCTGTATACATTTTGTATGTAGGAACTTCATTACACTTGTCTCTTCTTTTAGAATGTAAGCTTCTCAAGGGCAGGGATGTTCTTTTGCCTTTCTTTGTATCCATATCCCTTAATACAGTGACTGGACCTTAGTAAGTGTTCTTCCAAGTATGAGGGGCTGGGATATGGTCCTGTGTTCTGATGGGAGTTTGCTCCCCAGTGGTTTTCCATGACCACTGCTTCACAATGTTTGGCCAGTCCTGTTGGTTACTGAAGGACAGTGATTCAAGCTTGAAAACAATGTTGTGAAGGTTTTCTTAGTTTCCAGCTTCTGGCTGCAGCTCGTTTCCTGGGGTTGAGGTGCTGCCTCTTCTCCATATTAGGAAACAATAGTTTTGCCATTTTTCCTTTAGTTTAAAGCCTTGAGTTTTTTTTTTGTTTGTTTGTTATAGTTCTTGTAGAAACGTAGATCTCTCACACCAGACTAGGAGAACAGAGCCAACAGCCAGTGGCTTTTCTTTTCATGGAGAGGGTTTAATCTGTTCTCATAGACTTCTCTAATAAGAGACATTTCCTGTCTGAAAGAAGCGCCTTCTCCCCCTCCATCCTCCCCTCCATGCCAACTTCTTTGTAACACAGATCAGTTCTAGTTAATGAATATCTGAAGGCCCCTCCCCACCCCCCACCTGATCAGTAAGGGCAGGGAATCTATTATGACTTTGTCTACCTTAAGGTCAGAAAATCCTTATGATTCCTACTTTCATTTCTTTATGGGGAGTCTACTCTCAACCCCATTTCATGGGGGCTCTTCCAAAGACACTTTCTGTAGGGCTGTGTGTGTGACAACATTATGTGCCCTTTTTTGTGGTACTAGAACTCTGATTTTAGTTGTATATGGGACTTCCATTGAGGAAACTTCCTGAACCAATGCCTACTCTGCTTAATCTACAGTCTCAATGAGTTGCCTGGGACACTGAGAAGTTTAATGACTTTCCTAAGCCCATACAGTGGACAGAGTGCCAGGTCTGAAGTCAGGAACACATCTTCCTGAATTAAAATCTGGTTTCAGACAGTTGATAGCTGTGCGACCCTGGGCAAGTCACTTCACCCTGTTTGCCTCAGTTTCCTCATCTTCAAAATGAACTGGAGAAGGAAATGGCAAACCAGTCTAGTATTTTTGCTGAGAAGAACCCGAATGGGGTCTCGAAGAGTTGGACACAACTTAAAAACGACTCAACAACAACAACAAGGTCACACAACCAGGATGTGTTAGACGCAGGATGGAAGGCATGTCTTCATAACTGAGGCTAGCTCTCTATCCACTGGACCATGCTGCCTCTGGCAGTGTTTCTTAGAGCCCTAAAATGCTTTGGATCGGCCACAGAAATGAATCCGAGTTGTCATAAAAGCTAAGTCCAGAGAGGGATCAAGGTTATTGTCCTCCCGCCTAGTTACATTCCTACCTTTTTAATATGTGCACCATATGTGGCCAGTGGCAAGCAGAAAAGAAAGAAAGGAAGGAAGGAATAAAGAAAGAGAAAGATTCAACTACTCATCTGCAACAGGAACATAAATGGTAACAGATCAGTGACACAGGGTCAGAAGTTTCTAGTGGAAAGGCTAGGTCAAGTTTGAAAATGCAAAATGGCGGGCAGACATGGAAAAAGGTGGGACTCTGGGATTGTTCTGGAGATTTGTGGTTAAGATGTGACCAAGAAGCCTGGAATCAGCTCAATCTCATAATAAGAGCTAGCACTTATGTATCACTGTAAGATTTGTAAAGCACTTTACATGTGGCCTCTCATTTGATCCTTACAAAAGGAGGTAGTTGGTATTATTATGCTAATTGCACAGATGAGGAAACCGAGGCAGAGAAGTGAAGTGCCTTACCCAGGGTCACAAAGCTAGATAGTGTTTGTGGTAGAATTTGAACTCAGGATTTCCTGGCTTTAGCTCCAGCACTTGATCCACTATGCTACCTTGGCTTGTTGTTTTAGCCAGGTTAGTTTCTTTGCCTTGATTGTTTCTTTTGACCCACTGGGCAGCTCACCTGACTGAGGTGAGTCCTGCCTTTCTGGCTTATAGTATGCATGAGATAACCTCTTCCCCACCATGTCCAATAGAGAATACAAGAGGAGGTTGGAGGATAGCTTAACTCTTGTCTTTGGATCATAGACATAACCTTATTCTGATGGTGATATGGCTTAGCTGCTTTGCATTTTTCTACATTTGCTATTGTCCTTCCTACATTTTTTTTAAACCTCTAGATGCTGACACCAGTCTGCCTACTTAGCCTTTATTTCTGATCCCTTCCCAATTAGTCTAGATATTCTGATCCAGCCCCAGACTCCTTATTTATACTTTGATTTCTCGCTGCCCCATTCCCATTGCCATGAAATGCCTGGATTAGGAGTGGGGCCTCCTCATCGCTTGGATTTGCAATATCTACATCTTTCCCTGGGCTTATTGACTTTTCAGTCTGAAATCCATTTCTTGCTGGTCCTGTTATCCATTATGTTTCTTTATTCAATTAGACTCCTGATTCTAGCTACTCCTGTCTGGTCCTTTTTGGATAAGAGCTATGAGAGACTTTTAGCAAGAATGGAAGACGGGAGGGTATGTGAACACATAATAATTGGAGGCTGTTAGTTGGTAGTCCAGTTCAGAATTAGGGACAAATGAGAAATCAGGCAGATAGTAAAGTCAAAATATTGAATTCTGGAAGGTATAATGTGCAAGGATTAAGAACTCAGGCAAGGTAACTGGACAGTCAGAAACTGGCCAGGCTAGGCAGAAATCTGGGCAGGCATGGACGATGAAAATCATGTCAAGGTCAAAGGCCAGGGGTACAATTTAAAGTTAGGCGAATGATGAATGTGACAGAAGCTCAAAGTTGGTAGTTGGGTGTTCAGACAAGATGGTGCCTCATCTCCAAGCATCATCAGAGCTTGGCTTTCACTCCCTCCTTCTACTCTGCCAGTTTTCCCCTTATTCTCCCTGCCCAGTAACTCTGGCCTATAATCCCTGTGCTTTGCATGTGGTAGGTATAATATTTGCACCAACTTTTCACACTTTGTGTCTGATCATCATTTTTATCCTTAGAACCTTCTTCCCCAATGTCTTCCCTTCCTTTCAAACAAAAAGCATCTACTTTGCACTTAATTCCTTTTGTTGCTGCACAGTCATTTTTCAATCAGGTCTGACTCTATGTGATCCCATTTGGGGTTTTCTCGGAGAAGATACTGGAGTGGTTTGCCATTTCCTTCTCCAGCTCATTTTACAGATGAGGAAACTGAGGCAAACAGGGTCGCACAGCTAGTAAGTGTTTGAGGTCAAATTTGAACTCAGGTCCCCAAGGCTGTTGCTCTAGCTGCCCCTCCTCTTTATTCCTCTATCTTCTCAGTTGGCCCTCCTCTGAAAGAAAAATTGATATTATTATAAGTTATTTTAATAATAAGCTTTTAAAGTTTTATTATTAAGTTTTATAAGTTATAATAAGTGTTATTTTTAAAGCAAAATATATTGTCCTGAAGAGAGGGGAATGAGGGGCAGGTCAGTTGAGAGAGATAAATTTTTAGAAGACTCAGTGAACTGGTAAAATGAACCCCTACCCAGATCCCGCTGTTGGGCCCTCGCTTTCTGATCTTTGAGACATTCCTTCCTCCTGACCATTTCTTTGTAGCTTCTAGAAGGATGGATTTTCTAATTTTCTTAGAAACCCAGGCGCTCAAATCCATCAATGACAATTATATAGATGACTTCTGGTAGAATGGAGTGACTCATTAATAGATTAATGAGTAGATGTAATTGATTATTGATAGGCTACTAAGGCTCTGAATTGCCAGGTGAGGCCCATGTGGAGCTGTTCACACTAAGCATAAACCAGTCATTTGATTGTGTCGTTCTGAAATGAGATGTGAATTGATACTTTACCACTACTGGCTAACTTGGCTTTTAGGAATAAGTTATTTATCCTATTGTGGTTCAGCTGCTGTAAGCAGCAACACTCTGAGAACCTCTGTGCATATGGTTCCTCTCAAATACACTCTGGTGAGCCACTAAGAAAGCAGAGGCTTTGATCAGATCATAAAGTATCCAGGAAAAAATCACATTAAAGTCATCACAGCTAAAAGGTGATTGAAATGACCCTCACTGCTGTTGTTGTGGCTGTTTCTGCCAACACACCACTAGTGCAGTTCTCAAATGCCAGATAGATCTTAGAGTCTCAGGAGGAAAAAGGGGGAAATTATTTTAAAAGAGGAAGAGTCTTCCTAGCTCATAGCATCACAAAATTAATATTTCTATCACCTCGATTGATACAAAGGTACAAAATACGTTTGATGTCTTGTTTTGTGCACAGAGGACTTGGCACATTGAAAACTGGAACTACAAGCCCATCATAAAATATGCTTTTACTAGAAGAAGAATATATGGAGAAAGGCCTTTTATAAAGTAGCTCGTTATATAACTCACAAGATGTGAAAGCCAGGGGGAAGGAACTACTAGGCCTAGTCCGTTTTCTTAAAAAACATCCCTTGTTTACTTTCCTTGCTCTCTCTCTCTCTCTCTCTCTCTCTCTCTCTCTCTCTCTCTGTTGCATCTCCCCCATCCCCCATTCACAAGCCAACATATGCAGGGTTATGTGATATGTCACCTCAGCCTTGTTCAGCACTTTATTGAAAGGCTGGTAGTGTTAGGTAAGTCTAGCTCCTTTACAGCAATCAGCTGGTCTGACCATTGGGGCACAGCCAAATCAGCCTTGCCTTGCTCTGGTTCCCAACACGGATCTGCCCTTCTCACACCCAGCCATTCCTACAAGGCCATGGCAGCGTCTAACAAGTTTCTGCCTGCAGATCAGTAGTCACCCCTTGGCTTCGGATGTCCTAATCTGTTGTAGCTCTGCTTATTTGGGCTGGACCTGGGATATTCTCCCTGGACTTATAGTCCTGAACTTCCCCCCTCCCTCAGCATTCCTCATCTGGTTGGCCTGATCCATGCTTGTCCACCTGTAGCCTCCTTTCTCTTGGTTCCTTCCCGGTTGCATAGTATCCACATACCCACCCATTTTTGCAGTAACTCACGTGCTAGCAAGGACCCTTTTGCCTGTCTTCTTCAAGTCTTGTATTTAATATATGGACATCTCTTAAGTTAGGGTTCAGGATATCTAATCCAGCAGTCACACTTCTATGTGTTTCTCTTCTACGTGCTTGGTAGAGGTAACACAAACTAGTCAACAACAGACGACACACACTCTTAACCTAGTTGTAACACTGGCTGAATCAGATTCCTGGTCAGTCCAGCTTTGTGACTATCTGTGCTCTAAAGATGTCGGCCAGGCTCAGAACAGGCAGCATGCTACAAGGGAGGAAGATTTGGATTGAAAAGCCAGAGGCCTTGGGTTTAAATCTTGTCTTTGGACAAATGACTTCACGTCTCTGGTCTTCTGTTTCCTCAGCTATAAAATGGGAGGCTTGGATTAGATCAGGGGTGGGGAACCTGCGGCCTCAAGGGCAAATATGGCCCTAAAGGTCCTCAAGTGCAATCCTTTGATTAGATCCAAACTTCATAGAACAAGTCCCCTTAATAAAAGGATTTGTTCTGTAAAACCTAGACTCGGTCAAAAAGCCATACCCAAGGACCTAGAAGGCTGCATGTGGCCTCGAGGCCTCAAGTTCCCCATCCTGGATTACATAATTTCCAAGGTTCCTTCTATCTCCAAACACTGTGATCCTAAAAACTGTCTAGTGTACCAGTTCTCAAAGTTTTGGTCTCCAGATCTCTTTACACTTTTAAAAATTATTGGTTAGTTGGTTGTTGACTGTCATGTTAATGAAGACCAAAATGATGTCACTATATTGGGCGTCCAATGGCGACTGATCAGAGCAATGTGAACTCGTAAGGCTCTACCACAGGTTGGGCACAAATAGTGTAAATGAACATTTGGAGTGGAGCTGGCTCTAAATTTGCTCATCTCACATTACTTTTGAGCTAGCACAATTCTGCTTTGCTTATTGAGCACCTTCCCTGATGAGGGCACACCATGCTGGGTGGTCCTATGCCAATGTCTCCCATGTCTCATAGTTGATTCCAAAGTTTTTCGGAAAAAAGAAGACCAACCCAAAGAGCTTTTATTTATGTGGGTTAAATAGAGTGATATTCACCATATTAGAAATTAAAACATCTTAGTATTATAATAAAAAAGAGTTTTGAACTCTGACCTCTCCCGAAAGGATTTCAGGGACCTCCAGTGGCCATCAGACCACATTTTGAAAACCTCTGGTTTTGCCCATAGTTTTTTCCAACCTAGGAGGCACATGTACATGGAGTACAGTAACATCTGTGATCAATTTTTGGGTCTCCAAGGGCTGGTTTTTCTGGGATTACCAGACACAATGGGACTGGCAGGAAGAGAGTATGAGGAGAGAATTGATGAGAAAAGGATTACCAGGTGTGCATTGGGATGGGTTAGCCTAGAGGCCTGGAGTCATAGTGAGTTGGGTAGAGATTTAAAAGAGCAAGGAAATTAGGGTTCAGTTTGGCTGACAGATTCTCTGTGGAATAATGTAGCTGGGCCAGGCCTGGGGAGAAGGTAGCTGGGGCCTGGGTGTCCAGGCTCTGCAGTTGGACATGGTTGGCTGTGGGAGGGGCATCGGGGCTAAGGTAACAGAGATTTTGAAGGGCTAGAATAGCTTTCCCCTTCATTCTTCTCCCCTCATGTGTCAGGCTTCCTCTCTTTTTTATTCCACATTTTCCTCTTATTCTATCTCCTGATTCCTCCCTCTCTCTAATAATCTCTTCTTTAACTGACCGTAACAGATCATTTGAAAATTGTGAATTTTACTATTTGTAGGAATATTTATTGAATATAGTTTTGTTTACTTATCTATTCTTAATTTTTATAAAAAGTGAATGGGATTTTTCCTTAATCCTTTCTTTAATTTCCCCCCGCCCCATTGTAAAAAATAATAATAATAAAAAATAAAATAAAGTGATCCTAAATAGAAAAAGAAATCATGCTTCTGCTCTCTGCTTACTTGAATACATTACACACATCATCATCTGGGGGAAACAGATACACGGGTTCAAAATGAAAAACAGTTTGCTCTTGTTTGGCAGGAAACCTGTCCTACAGAATGAAAGGCTTTGGAAAACCTAAGTTAACGAGGACTGTTGCAGTAGCTGTGAGTGTACTTGATTTGGACCCCTGATTTCATTGATATGGGGAATTCTCAAAGAGAAAACTCCTTCTACCGATACGGATCAGCAAGTACTCTGAGACTTCTAGCCTCAGAGAGTTGTCTGGAGGCTCAGAGAAGTTAGGTGACTTGCCCAGGGTCACACAGCCAGGATGTATCAGAAGCAAGACTTGAACCCAAGTCTTTCTGACTAAGCCTGGCTCTCTGTCCTCTGTTGCATGCTGCACTAGTAGTCATGCAACAGACTAAATAATAGTCACTGGATTTAAAAAGTCATCCCTCTGCACTGTGGGCAAGGAGTTAAAGCACTTTGGGGAGATGGGGTGACTAGGTGGTACAGTAGATAGAGTGCTAGATGTAGAGTCAGGAAGTCCTGAGTTTGAATCCTGCCTCATGGATTCTTTTTCTACTTAGGGTTACTTCAGGGGAAGGATTAAATAGAAGATTAAAGAAAAATTCCATTCATTCTTTATAAAAAATAAGAATAGAGATGTGAACAAAACTATATTCAATAAATACTAGACATTTACAATCTCTGGGCAAGTCACTTAATCTCTATCAGCCCCAGTTAACCTCATCAGTAAAACGAGTATAATAGAGTAGC
>JAQQSZ010003754.1:0-14353 GCA_028646595.1 Phalanger gymnotis
TTCCTGGTCCTCACTTGTCTCTTCTGTATAAAAGGGGATTAGACTAGATGACCTTTAAAGTTCCTTCTAGCAGTAGCCCTTTCATCCTAAGTCATCATTCTTGATTATTATCCCACCCAGAGCCTCATCCTTTAGAGTGCACATCCATGCCTCTGACATATGTCAATCTCATTTGGAGTTTAGAGAGGCCTGTCTTAATTTTGTACCCTCCTCCAGCTTCCATTTGGCTATCAGGTATATAGTCAGTCAGTCAACTAATCTGTCAACTAGCATTTATTAAGTGCCTACTATGTGCCAGGCACCGTGCTAATCTCTTGGGATACAAAGAAAGGCAAAAACAACCCCTGTTCTCAAGTTCAGAGTCTAATGAGAGGATAAAAATGTTCAAGCAAGTACATACAAACAAGTTAAATATAAGATAAATACAAACAAGATAAATACAGGACTAATTGGAAGATGTCACTAAGAAGGAGGCCTGGGAAAATCTTCCTTCAAAAGATGGGACTTTAGCTGGGACTTGAAGGAAACTAGAGAAGTTGGGAGGCAGAGATGAGGAGGGAGAGCATTGTAGACCTGAGGGACAACCAGTGAAAAAGTTCAGATTCTGGAGATAGAGTATTTTGTCTGAACAGAGAACGCAGAGGGGAGTAAAGTGTAAGAAGACTGGGAAAATAGGAAGGAATTGGATTATGGAGGGCATTAAATGCTAAACGGTGGATTTTATATTTGATCCTGGAGGTAATAGGGAGCCACTGGAGTTAGTAAAATAAGGTAGTCTTATGGTCAGACTTGCATTTTAGGAAGGTCGTTTTGGCAGTTAAGTGGAGAGTGAATTAGAGTGGGACAATGTTTGAGGCTGGGAGGCCAACCAGCCGGTTATTACAATAATCCAGGCCTGCACCAGATGATCCAAGTGTCAGAGGAGAGAAAGGGGGCATATAGGAGAGATGTTTCAAGGTGGAACTGATGGGACTCGGCAACTGATTAGACACTGGAAGTAAGATAAAGTGAGAAGTTGGGGATGGCATCTGTTTTGAGCCTGGCTGACTGGGAGGAAATGTAGGGAAGAGAATAAACAATTTGGAGGACATGGAGGTCAGATCCTGGTAGTACTATTATAGGACTATCAACTATCCACATGACTCTAGGCAAGTCATGACTTCTGGGCCTCAGTTTTTCTTTTTCCCTCACCTATAATGCAAAAGGAATGAACTTGATGAATTCTTAGGTCATTTCTTGTTCTAAATACTATGATATTTGTGTTTTCTTGGCATGCTAAGTTGAAATTATGAATGCACTTTCTTACAGAAACATTATTATGAATGGCAGTCAGATTCTTTGAGCTCCTTGAGTTCTATACTTCAGGTACAAACAAGACACTCCATTTCTCAGCTCTGGGCATTTTCTCTGGCTGTCTCCAATGCCTGCAATGCTCTGCCTCCTCAAGTCCACATGCTGACTTCCCTGGCTTCCTTTAAGTCTCAATTAAATTCCCATCTTTAAGTATATATATATGTATATATATGTATACATATATATAATATTTTATTTTCCCCCAGTTATATGTTAAAACAATTTTTTAACATTTAAAAAAAAGTTTTGAGTTCCAAATTCTATCCCTCCCTCCTGTCCCCCTCTCTGAGATAGTAAGCAATCAGATATAGGTTATAATGTATAATCATATAAAACATTTGCATATTAGTAATTTTGCATAAGAAAAGTCAAGTTAAAAAAGAATGAAAGAAAGTGAAAAAGCATGCTTCAGTCTGTATTCAGATGATATCAGTTCTTTCACTGGAGGTGGATGGTATGCTTTATCATTAGCCCTTTGGGATTATCTTGGATCACTGTATTGCTGAGAATAGCTAAGTCATGCACAGCTGATCATCATAAAATATTGCTGTTACTGTGTATGATACTCTGGTTCTGCTCACTTCGCTTTCATCAGTTCATGTAAGTCTTTCCAGCTTTTTTTTGAAATCAACTTTCTTGTTACTTCTTATAGCATGATAACATTCCATCGCAATCATATACCACAGCTTGTTTAGCCATTCCCCAATTGATGGACATTCCTTTGATTTCGAATTCTTAGCCACCACAAAAAGAGCTGCTAGAAATATTTTTGTACAAATAGGTGTCCCCCCCTCCCCCGCCACCCTGCCTTGCTTTTTGATGTCTTTGGGATATAGACCTAGCAGTGGTATTGCTGGATCAAAGGGTATGCACAGTTTTATAGCCATTTGGGCATGGTTCCAAATTGCTCTCCAGAATGGCTGGATCAGTTTATGATTCCACCAACAGTGCTTTAGTGTCCCAATTTTCCCACATCCCTTCCAACATGTATAATTTTCCTTTTTTGCCATATCAGCTAATCTGATAGGTGTGAGGTGGTACCTCAGACTTGCAAAGTTCCATCTTTTAAAGGAAGCCTCTCCCAGCCCCTTTTAATTCTAGTGCCTTACTTCTGTTATTTTCTATTTATCCTGTACACAGTGTTTTGTATTTCTTTGCATTTGTTTGCATATTGTTTCTACCATTAGACTAGCTACTTGGGGGAAAGGATTATCTTTAGCCCTTTTTGGGGGGGGGGGTTTGTTTTGTTTTGTATTCCTATCTGGCACGTGGTTGGTGGTTGTCCTTTGTTTTAGAGGAAAAAAATGACATCACTATGCTAGAGTCAAGTCACAGTATGTGGACTGTGGCTGATCAGACCAATATGAGCTTGGGAATGTTCTATCACAGATTGGGCACAAATAGTCCATGTGAACATTTGGAGTGGATTCTCTACATTTGTGCATCTTGAGTTACTTCAATTCTTCTTTGCTCATAGAGCATAGCACCTTCTCTGATGAGGGCATGCCATGCTGAGTGGTCCTGTGCCAGTGTCTCTCATGTCACATGATAAATTCCAAACTTGCCTCATAGGAAGTGCTTAATAAAGTGCTAATTAGTTAGAAGGGATTTTTTTTTTTTGTTTTGTTCTGTTTGGCTTGAGAGTTGAACCATAATTTGCAAGGTCCACCATTTATTTGGTAGTATTTTTGAACTTGGATTTCTGGGACGATATATAAAATTTAAATAATTTCGAGGAGTAAAGAGCTAGGAGAGTAAGTTTGAGAGCTAGAATTTGTTGTAGGAGAATGTTGTGAATTTGTCAGTTCCAGAGCTTGAGAGCTCATTCTCTGTCTTGGGACTATGTGGGCAGGCAAAGATTGAGCAGCACATTTCTTGTTCTCTGTATGCTTGCTCTCCTGCTCATTTTTTTCTCAGCCTTTGAGAGGTTGCAGAACATGTTGTTGCTGCTGCTTTACTGGGCAGATGGAAGCAGGACTTCAGAGAATTATAATTGGTGAGATAAAGTAATTATTAACTACCCCTCTCCCCCCTTCTTTTTCTCTCTTCTGCCCTGGGGAAGGAAGCATCTCCCATTAACTGCCTAACTCCTCAGAGATTTGCTTCTTTCTCCTTCACATAAGGTAGAAGGAATTGAAATCAGGAGAAGCTGATTTCTGTTCTATAGTTGGCAGCATGAGCTATTGGCTGCCAATGAATTGTTTCTCCTTTCATTTTATTCCTTTTCGTGAAACGAAGTGTGTTGGCTACTAATCCTTGTTGTACTATTAACAGTATTTCTGGGTAGAGAGAGGACAAAATATTCCAATTCATTCTAAGCCACAGGAGATAGTAACTCTGTCCTGAAGTCACAAGCCCAATGTGATACATTGAGATAATATTCCTTAGTCTACTCAAGTTTTAGAAGTAGACATGATGGGGCTGGTGGGGCAATGGGACCCCTAAAAAAAATCCTTGAACTTTTGTGAACATTTCAGCCCTGGTGTTTCCCTGAGGCATCCAGCCCAACCCAATATAATCCTTTCCACTGTCCTTTCTTGGTGGACCTCCAACTCGGCCCAACCTTTCATTCTCTGTTACCTCTAGACCACCCCAGGCTACTTGCCACTGCTTAATCCCATTAAAATCTTTTCACTGACACTTTTCCTCTTTTTTTCTGTATAAAAGTATCATTCTCTCCCCCCCCCCATTAAATTGCACAGATTCTTAGAATCTTGCCCACCCAACCAGTGTCATAATAAACTTGAGAGAGGAACTGAAAGAAGGCTTGAATGATGGAATTCTTTTGAGGCAGACCCCCTGCACCCATGCATTTCCAGGTTCCTAGCACCCAAAACCATAACAGAGGGAGATTAATAATATAAATGTAAATTGACTACTATATATAAGATAAGCTCTTAAGGCAAAAGCACTCAAGACTGAAGAAGGAGAACAGAGAGGTTCTATTTTACCAAGTATGCTTTACACATGGGTTTCTTTTGGACCTTTTATGAGTGCTTAACTGTGAACCTCTTATAATTAAACTGTTTACCTGGATGCTCAACTTCTTGTAAAATGGTACACCAGGAGATGGCCTCTTTTTGTCCAATTCACTTGCCTTTCATGGCATCACTTCCCTGATATCATGGTCCTCCTCAAGAATGAAGGACAAACAATAACCTCTGTGAGTAGAAAAGGAGCTGCTCACCGAGCAAATTGGAACTGGCCAGTTGGGCAGTACAGCTTCCTTTCTTTCCTCCTTCTTTCCTTTCCTGCCTCCTTCCTTCCCTCTCTTCCTCCCTCCTTCTTTCCTTTCCTGCCTCCTTCCTTCCCTCCCTTCCTCCCTCCTTCTTTCCCTTCCTCTCTCTTTCCTTCTTTCCTTCCCTTCCTCCTTCCCTCCCTCCCTTCTCCCTTCCTCCTTCCCTCCTTCCTTCCTTTCTCTGTCCATATAGGGTATCACCCTCACCTGCAGGTGCTCTGCCCAAATGGAATGTGAATTTTAGTCTCTGAAACCTTTTATCCCCCCCTTCTCTTTCCTTTTTTCTTTTTCTTCTTCTTTCCTTTCTTAAAGACCAATCTATGAGGCAGCTAGGTGGCACAGTGAGTAGAGCACCAGCCTTGAAATCAGGAGGACCTGAGTTCAAATCTGACCTCAGATATTTGACACACTTACTAGCTGTGTGACCTTGGGAAAAATCACTTAACCCCATTTGCCCTGCCTTCCCCCCTCCAAAAAAAAAAAAAAGACGAACCTAACCCCAATATCACTTTGGCTCTCATTGACTGGCCAAGAATAGATCACAGGCCAAGCCCTACTTAGTCATTGTTTGGGCCCTGAGCTAGGTAAAGAGGCCATTCTCTGAATCATTTCTTATTAAGCCTTAATTACTGAATGAGCACTGCCTCAGTCAAACTGAGACCTCTTAAAGACCTTAGCTTGAAAAGGCCAAGGTCCTCCACTGTATCCTGGGTCATCTCCAGTCATCTGACTTATATCTGGCCACTGGACCCAGATGGCTCTGGAGGTGAAAGTGAGGCTGGTGACTTTGCACAGCCTCCTTCACTTAAATCCAATTCACTGCATCCCACGGAATCCAATGGAATCCTGATGGTCCTCTTGAAGAATGAAGGAAAAACAACACCAGGAGATACCTCTCTTACTTCCCCTTATACCCACACTCCTTTTAACCCCTTTGGGCTCAGCTGAGCGAGAACCAACTTGTATCTGAGAACCCACTTTTCTATGCTCAAACAGATTTACACGGTGGGCAGGCAATCCTATTCTAGTCCTCCATAGGCTACTTCCTACTAACCTTCACACACGGTTGGGACTCATAAGATGCAATAGTAGAATAACAGACCTAGAACTTGAGGTAGTAGCCATCTCTCTGGGTACTCAATATATGAACTATTGTGCAGATTAGAGGAAGCAGCCCCGAGAGTATGCTGAATGCAAAAAAAACAAGGTTTTTAAACTGATCAATATTACTATGATTTAGCTTCATTGATGGTCCTTCTTTCCCAGCTAGTGAACTCAAGTTTAGGTCCAGCTATGTACCTGGCCTCAGATGAATCTTGAGTTCCATGTAATTTCTATGCTGTTCTCTTGAGGTGTCTTAAATTTCTATTCCTGCTACTTGTTTTTTTCAGTGATAGCAACACTCAGGGGTTTGAGTATATATATGGAGAGGAGGTATAAATGACAAGGTTGCATGTGGTTTAGATATTGGGTGTGTAGAAGGGCTTTTGTGAAGAATTTTCTTAACTTAGGCACCAGAATTGTTTACTAAAGCCCATTTGGAAACTTGAGTTCCCTCTTCAGTGGGCTGAGGGTGATCCTGGGTATCTTAGAGAAGACTCTCCTTTAGCCTTCTATGGAGAGCACTTGGGTCTACCTTGATATCAAAATCCATTTCATTTGGAGCCTTGCTAATGCTTTCAGTAATTCCCCATCCATCTGGATATCTAGAGTTGAACAGTGGTTGGCTTGCACTTGGGGACTGAAGAGATGGTGTATCTTTTTCTAGGATGATAAGTCATTACATATTAGCAAAAATCACGTTTTTATGAAAAAAATTATTTGAAAAAATAGAAGCATGGCATTGTTTTACATATTTTTTGCAAATCTCTTTAATGTCTGGCTTAACTGAAGACAGCTGGATTTTCATATCTGCTTTTGCACATGATCCATTGTGATATGTTGTTTTGGTTAAAGTATATGAAGAAAGTCTGGCCTCACACAGATTCATAGTTGGAAAATGGAAGAGTGTTTTAATAGGCAAATAACATCTTAGTATTGTTCTGAAAATATATTTGACTTTGTGGATCCCCTGAAAAGGTTTGGGGATCCCCATCGGTCTGCAAAACACACTGCTGGTATAGACCAATGTCTCTGGAGTTACATAGAATGAAAACCTTTTTTTAGAATCTCACCATTTGCAACATTCCTATTACAATGCTTGGAATTTCCCTAGCATCTGTTTCTGATCAACTTAAAGGGATTAATAGATAGAATCTGAATAGCCTTATACTACACTTTGAGATTCAGCCAGGCATAGTGGATAGAGAACGTGGTTCAGTTCTTGACTATGACACATGCTAGTTGCATGACCCTGGGTGAATCATTTAACTTCTCAGGGCCCCAGGCAGCTTTCTGAGACCATAAATTGAGGGTCAAAGGCATTGGTGAAGAAAGTTTCCATACCCTTGAAGTTTTCCCACATTGATGAAATCACAGACTTAGATCTTTTTCTCTCTCTAGTACTGCCTCCCTCCCCCCTACGATTCCCACGGTAGGTAAAGCAAAAGTATTCTTCTATTATAAATGAAGAATGTTTGACTGATGTGAGATATATCTCCAGTCACATCTTGAGTTTATGCCTAAAACCTCCTTTGCTGGTCCAGTTATACCTATAGTCAGTGCTACCCAAGGTAAGACTGGTCAAGCACATTGGGTTAGTTGGCCCAAGGCATCTTTGTCCCTACTCTTGAGCCAACGTTGGCTATGTGATACCAGAACAGTTTTCAAGAGTCTATACTTATAGCTATAAGGATTAGGAGTCAACGCTTTCATAATTTTTCCCCCTCCCCAACCTTCTAAATAGCTGCAGTGATAGCTGTAATATAGGAAAGTGATGTTCTGTAGTGGCTAGCACATTTAATATATTCAAAAACATACTCACAGAGAACATGCTATGTGTAAGGCCCTTGTGTGGAGGAGGAAGGTGAAGGGGTGGTTTTGTCGTTCAGTTGTATCTGACTCTTTGTGACTCCATATGGGGTTTTCTTGGCAAAGATATCGCCATTTCCTTCTCCAGCTCATTTTACAGATGAAGAAGCCGAGGCAGACAAGGTTAAGTGACTTGCCCACGGTTACACAGCTAGTAAGTGTGTTTGTAAGGGTAGTAAAGCTGGATTTGAACTCATGCCTTCCTGACTTCAGGCCTGGCTCTCTAGAAAGACCAGCCTTATCCTAAGTCACTCTGGCTGTCATTGATTGGCCCATAATAGGTCATGTCCATTCCTACATCCTCATGTTTTGGGCTCAGATTGGCTCAGAATGAATGTAAATAGTAATTCTTTCTGTTTTGGCCAGAAACCTTGAGGGTTTTCCCCTCTCGGATTGGAGTTTTTTTTTTTTTTGACTAGGTAAAGAGTCCATTCTCTGCCTCATTTCTCATAAAGCCTTAATCACTGAATGGGTACCATGTCAGTCAAATTGAGACCTGTTAAAGACCTTAGCTTGAAAAGGCCAAGGTTCCCTGCTGCATCCTGGGCCATTTCCAATTGTCCTGATCTATATGTTGCCAATGCTCTCAGATGACTCTGCAGGGGAGGTGACTTTGCACAGCTCTCCCTCACTTAAATCCAATTCACTCTCATGCCATGGTGTCACCTCCCTGATATCACGGTCCTCTTTGAGAACAAAGGACAAACAATAACCTGACTCTCTAACCACTGAGCCACCCAGCTGCCCATGGAGGGATGGAGAGGATGCAGATAAGTATAAGATGTAGTCCCTGCTTTCATTTCCAGCTCAGATGGCAGATTTTTCTCAGTATATTTTATTGATGATCAAGTACTGGCCTGGTTTGGAAGGAAATAAAAACAACCACAGCTCTTATTTATATAGAGACCTTCAAGTTCCACATTCTCTCACAACAATCTTATAAAATGGATGCTATTATAATCCCCATTTTAGAGGTCAAGAAACTGAGCCTCAGAGGTGTTAAATTATCCAGAGTCACACAGCAAGCAGAGGTGGGATTTGAATGCAGGAATGTTGTATACTTTCCATTAAACAACAGGATTCCTTTTCTTGCTTGCTAGATAAATGCTTTTTTGGATTCCAAGCTGTGTTTTCCCATAGGAATCTTTCCCTGATCCTTGAGTTTGTAAGAACCTCTTTTGCCTCTCTCATAGAAACACTTTGTTTTATTTTCTTCTAATTTACTTGTTTGTTGATATTGTGGATCGTAACTTATCTGTGTTGATGTTTTATTTCCTTGATAGACTGTAAGCTTTTTGAGGGCAGAGACAATCCCTTATCCAAATCTTTTAGTTCCCCCAGTGTCTAGCACTGCTTTTCTAAGGTTTATTGTATTGAATTTTGTTGTTGTTCCGTCTAGCTCTTTGTCACTCCGTTTGGAGTTTTCTTGGGAAAGATATTGGAGTGGTTTCCCATTTCCTTCTCTAGCTCATTTTAGAGATGAAGAAAGTGAGGCAAACAGGTTTAAGTGACTTGCCCAGGGTCACACAACTAGTAAGTGTCTGAGGCCAGATTTGAAACCCGGAAGATGAGTCTTCCTGACTCCAGGCCTAGCACTCTATCCGCTGTATTTGTATCCTCAGGGGCTTAGCACAGTGCCTGGCAAATGCTTTTTCATTCATTATCCAGGCCCAGTGCCCTATCCACCGCACCACCTAGCTGCCCCTTATGTACAGTTCAGTGTCCTCCATTTCTATTTGAGTTTGACACCACTGTCCTAGAGTGCTGGTTCTGTAGTCAGGAATACCAGAGTTCAAATCAAGCCTCAGATACTTGGTAGTTGTGTGACCCTAGACAAATCACTTGCCCTTCTTCTGCCTTAGTGTCCTCAAATGTAAAATGAGAGTAATCACAGCACCTGCCTCCCAGGGTTGTTATGAGGTTCAAATGAGATAATATTTGTAAAATGTTCGACACATTGCCTAGCCCTAGCACAGACAGACAGTGACAATATGAATAAGCTGTGCTGGGCTAGGCTACATGAAATTGAAAGCTTTAAACTTTTGGCCAAATTTACTACTGCCTTATTTTATTTATAAATTATATAACAGGCTGTAGAGGCTTCTGCCCAGCTCTAAATGGATTTGTAATGACATAACCTGGATCATTAGACGTTGTGATTTCTTGCCAGTGCCTCACTTCATAAGTTTTAAAAAGGAGATGACTCAAGAACCTTTGAAGTGATAGCCTAGGGATATTTAGGCTGTGTCCATACCTGCAAGGTAAAGCGGGTAATGAAGGCAATCATCTAATTCAAGAAAATCTCGCTCTTTCCCCCCTTAATTCTAGTTTGTTTTGAGTGTGTGGCCACAGCCTTATCAGAACTCCTGCGGTAGCAGTAAGGTGTGGGAGCCCCTTTCTGGGGCTACTTCCCCAAACAGTACTTGCATTGGTGGGTTGAACCTCCCACATGCAGCTACTACTCACTGTCGGGGTCAGTTTCAACAATTTGGCTAACAGCTGCTGTGGGGGTGAAAAGCCAACAGGAGCCCAACAACAAGAATGCTACAAGCCCAGGTTCTTTTGATCTATTTTACTAAGGAAATCAACGTTAAGGGGTTAACAATCTTTAATCCAACGTACAAATATCATTCACTCAGCTCAGGGGGAAAAGCCAGCACCCTGAACTTCAGAGCAAATACAAGCAGAGCAAATAAACACAAATCCACAGATAGATTTCTGTCTGACAAAATCACAATATACAGTTACCAGAGAAGCATCAACATCCAGGTTTTCTTCAAAGCTGGGGAACTCATAACAACGGCTTGCCCAGAGTCACACACCATTCCTACTGTGGCTCAGAGCTCCAAAAGAGAAAGCCAACCTCTGGGTTCATGTGTCTTGTTCAGGTTAAAGGTGAGTCACACGTGTGACTCACCACCATGACCTAAAATTGTCGCAAAAATGCCACTTAAACCCACGTGGTCTAAAAGTCTCTGATGTCACAAACATGTCACTCAAACCCATGTAAACTAGGCTTTCCCTTGAGGCAAGGAGGTCACCAAGGACTCCTAATTTAATCAAGGAAACAAATGCCAACGTCTTCAAGGGCACTTGGTTGAATAAGTGCTAAGAGCCCATCTTGATTCCCAATACAGGGCCTGAGGTGTGACCTGGAGAGGCTGGGTTTTTAGAACTGTTGGATCCCTGCCCCTAGGACTCTGGCCTCTAACAAGGGAACTTTCATCTTAGCTGCTTTCCAGGGTGTACCCTCAGTTTACCCTGTCTCCCTACAGTCTCCAGCTCTGACTCCCCTAAATGTATCATCTTCCTCTATAAGAATATAAGTTCCTTGAGGTCAAGGATTGTAACTGTATCTGTATCCTTAGCACGGTGCCTGACAAATGCTTTGTCATTTATTATCAGTCGGTAGCTTAAATTAATTCATAGCCAAGATATTTGTTACAATGGTACAGTAAGCAGGGGGTGGCTAAATGGCATGGTGAATAGAGCACTGGGCCTAGAGTCAGGAAGACTCATCTTCAAGAGTTCAAATCTGGCCTCAGACACTTACTAGCTGTGTGACCCTGGGCAAGTCACTTTACCCTGTTTGCCTCAGTTTCTTTATCTATAAAATGAGCAGGAGAAGGAAATGGCAAACCACTCCAGTATCTTTGCCAACAAAACCCCAAATGGGGTCACAAAGAGTCAGACACAACTAATATGACTAAACAAGGAGTTAATTTAGGCTAGTGGCTGATGATGAATGAAAAAGCATTTTTAAAAAGCCCATACTATGTGCCAGGCACTGTGCTAACTAAGCAACTGGGGATACAAATACAAGTAAGCAAGATGGTCCTTGACCTCAAGGAATTTACATCCTAATAGAGGAAGACAATGTTAAGGGGAGCTAGAGGTAGAAACTGCAGGGAGACCAGTGGATAAACTGAAGCTGTACCCTTGAAAGCAACTAAGACGGAAGCTCAGGACACTCCTTTCTCTTTTGAAATGGAAATATGAAAATAAATCCTTTCCAAATGCATGTTGTAATCAAGACAGTCTATATCAGACCACATACATACATATATGTGTACATATGTACACACAAGTATATACATAACAAACAGACTAACATATGCTAAAGACTACAATCCCTTTTAACAAACATATAGCTGTGTCATTTTTTACAAAAGATAGTTGAATGAATACAAAAGATTTGTGCTCTGTTTACAAAAAAGCAAATCACAACTAATTAATGAATATTTCAACCAAGAGTAACTATTGCTGACATTTGGCTGTTTTAAGACTGTCTATATATAGTAAGCTGAAAGTTTTCAAATAAAGTGATGAGAGTAAAACAGGAGGCATGCTGTCAGAATAGGAAAATGTGGGAAGGTCTTCCAGTTGTCATTGAAATTATAAAGTCAAAACGTTTAAAGAGTAGAAGAACCCAGATGTATTTTTCCATTCGGCAAAATGCTATAGATTATTTTTCAAGTGAATTTGGTCTGGTTAAACCTAAACCCAGATTTTGGCGAAAGATACTACCTGTGACTCTCGAAAGGATTCCAAAAGCAACTTATATTTCCAGAAAAAACCCAGTCTCTTCTATTCCTGTTTTCCATTTAGATATGATCACAGAATCACAAGTTCTATGTTGAATGGTACCTCAAAGGTCTTCCAGGCCTCTCAATAGGCACCTGGATAAGCATTTCTTTTATATGACCATTTATAATACTCATGTCCTTCCAGACACTCTTTGATCTATGGAGTTTGACACCTCCCCCCTTCCCTAAGTATGGGAAGGTGTCAATTGACAAAAGAAAATGCACAACCCTCGAACTAGATGAGTGTTGCTGCAAATTTATGACACATGAAGTTATAGTAAGTTTGAACTTTGGCCAAATTCTGTACTCAAATGCCTCCGATTAACTTGTTTATCTGGAGGTTGCTGAGTAACTGCTTAAATGGAATCCATTTTTTTTCTTTAAAGGGCTGTCTCTTTAGGTTTACCATTTTTTTATTTTTATTTTTTTATGGATGGAGATTTATCACGCATCTCCAAGAAGAGAGAGATCAAACAATCTAAAATTTCTCCAATTTCCTTATTCAGTTATAAAATTATATGTGTTTGACTTGCTACTTTGGGCAGGTAGGTGGCAAAGTGGATACAGTTCAAGACTTGGAGTTAGGAAGATCTGGGTTTGAACCTAGCCTCAGACACTTATTAGCTATGCGATTCTAGGTAAATCACTTAATCTCTGTGCCTCAGTGACTTCATCTATAAAATGGGGATAATAATAGCACCTTCCTCATAGGGTTGTTGTGGGGATTGAATGAATTTATATATGCATACATTATATATATATAGATGTATATATAAACATACTGTATATTTATATATACTTATATATATAAATAAACTTTCAAACTTTAAAGTGCTATCTAAATGTGATAATAATAATTATAAATTAATATCATTTGCCCCTCAGATTTTAATATAGGTAGGTCCTGATAAGTGCTAATAGCAAATCCTGTGAAATGGTCACACTAAGTATATTTTTATTGGCCTGGAACAAGTGACCATATTTGACATAATTATAACTTTGAATAGTTCAAATTCAAATACGTTAGAATAGGGATGGGGAGATCCTTGAGGCAGGAAAAACAACCAGAAGGCTCTTGTAATAGTCCAGTTGTGGGATGATGATAGCCTATACCAGAGTGGTGGCAGTGTCAGAGGAAAGAAGAAGTGTGTGTAGGAGAGATGTTATAAAGCTAAAATTAACAAGACTTAGCAACAGATTAAATATTGGGGGATGATAGTGATGAGTCCAGTATGACGTGTAGGTTGCAAGATTGAGTAACTGGGAGGATGATGGTGCCCTTGACATTAATGGGGAAGTTCAGAAGAGAAGAGGATTTTTGGGGACATATAATAAGTTCTGTTTTGGATATGTTGAGTTTAGGATGCCTATGGGACATCCAGCTTGAGATGTCCAATAGGAAGTTGGAAACAAGAGTCTGGAAGTTAGTGTGAGATAAGTAAATCTAAGAATCAAAGCATAGCAATGAGAACACCAAGTGAGAAAATGAGTAGAGAGAAGAGAAGAGGGCCCAAGACTTATTTATCCCTAGGGGATACTTAGTGTTAGTGTGGGCTAAATGAAGATCCAGAAAAGGAGCCAGAAAGGTGAAAGGAGAACATGGATAGAATAATGTCCCAGAAAGCTGGAGAAGAGGGTAGCAATTAATAGTGTCAAAGGCTGCTGAGAAGTTGGGAAAAATGAGTATTGAGAAATGAGATCATTTGTAACTTTGGAAACGGCAATTTCAGTTCGCTGAAGAGGTTGGAAGCTGGATTGTAGAAAATTAAGAAGAGGTTGAGAGGCAAGGAAGTGAAGACATCTGCTGTAGACAGCCTTCTCAAGGAGATTAGCCAAAAAAGGGAGGAGAGATATGGGAAAAGTTCATTGCAAAGGATGGATCAAGTGAAGGTTTTTTGAAGATAGGAGAGACATGGGCTTGCTAATAGATAGTAGGGAAACAGCCAGTACCCAGGCAGAGGCGGAAGATAAATGAGAAAGTTGGAATAATGGAGGAGGCAATCACTGAGTATCTGTAGTAGGAAGGCCGAATTTATGATCTCAAATATAATCATGTATATGTTTGAATGGTCCGAAATCGCAAGGTATGAGAGATTCTCTAAGGAGAAAACAACAAGAAATTTATTTAGGCCCCACCGCAGCAAAAACTTGAACCAGCCTCCCCATTCCAACATCTTGACAAAAAGACTCCAGGCCCAGAAAGCCC
>JAQQSZ010003755.1:0-14353 GCA_028646595.1 Phalanger gymnotis
CAAATTGTATTCCATGTAAACTGATAAATTAAACAAAATTGAGATATTCATAAAAGTACAAAATACTTGGATTGACAGAATATTAAGTAGAGAAGTGAAATAATCCAAAACCAGAACTTTCAAAATAAAATTAATCCTATTTTATATATACTGTTCACAAATGTATGAAAAAGAAATTTTACTGAATTTCTTCTATGAAATAAATAGATTTTATTTATTTGTATACACATATTATACATAAATAATATGCATATATTATTTACATACACATGATAGCATCAAACCCTGAAAATTGAGAAAAGATGGAGAGAAAGAAAGTGTATTGACAATAACAACAAATGGCAGCTAACATTCCTGACAATGAAGTAGAAGACAGAAAAAGTATAAAAATTATACATGAGAGTTTTAAAAAGTTATTAATATGGAATCACTTAGTGAAGACTGTAACACATTTCAAGAGCTCCTGATGGGCCTTGCTGTATATATAATAGCATGCAGCAAAAACAAACATTTTTAATGATGAAATGTTTCAATCACATTCCAGATAATTTAACAACATATTTTGAG
This sequence comes from Phalanger gymnotis, assembly GCA_028646595.1. NCBI lineage: Eukaryota > Metazoa > Chordata > Mammalia > Diprotodontia > Phalangeridae > Phalanger > Phalanger gymnotis. The sequence goes on from JAQQSZ010003755.1 coordinate 568, forward strand.
CATCATTATGCTAATTTGGGGAGATACAAAGGCAAATAAAACATCTTACTTGCTGTCATGGAGTTTGTTGTCTAATAGTACTTTTTAAAAGAAGATTTTGAATTATGTCATTTATTTTATTGTAGTTTAATTACCATCAAAATGTTTTATCTCCTTTACAAATTTGTTATCATCAGAATAAACAACAGTTATTCCAGACAATTAATTTTTCGGGAAAAGCATGCTCTTTAACAATGCTAGATTAATACAGTCTTGCTATATTACCATAATAACTGTATGGAGTGAAAAACACTGAGGGGTGTTTGAATCTAGTTTTTTTGGGAACGAGTAAATATATTCTAGTCATAAATCACACAGTTACAATTTACTTTTTAATGTTTTTTTTTAAAAAAAAAACCAGATTTTTAGTGTCATTGGCGTTTGGAATTCCCCGAAAAGACTGTTTGATATCAATGCAGATCACCAGCTTCTCTGTAACTTAGATCCTTAGAGAACCTTGGGCATTGAGTGGTTTCAAGTTACTCAAATTGAAGCAGCCAGTAGTAGATGCCAAGGACTGACCTTGAAATCAGTTCATCCTGATTATAAGTCTGGCTATCAGTGTCTGTATTTTGGTCTCTCCTGGCTTGGAATGAAAGTCAATGGTAATAGTTTCTCTTTGGAACAGCAACCCTGAGTGTCTTCCCCTCCCAGCTTGAATTTTTTTTCCTTTTTCTGATTAAAGGGGCCATCCTTTGGCTCACTTCTTAAAGAGGCCTATTCACTGAATGGGCATTGCCTCACTCTACGTGAGTACATGAAAAGGCCTTAGCCTAAAAGGGTCAGGGTCTCCTATTGCATCCTGGGCCATCTTCAGCCATCTTGATGAATATCTGGTCACTGGACCCAGATGGCTCTGGAGGAGAAAGTGAGGCTGATGACCTTGCACAGCCCTTCCTCACTCAAATCAAAGTCAACTGCAAGTTATGTCATCATTTCCCTGATGTCGTGGTCCTCTTTGAAAATGAAAGACAAACACAACAATTTATCTACGGTATGCTGTTTATGTTTGGATTGTGTTATGGATTATGATTGCAACATATAAAAATCAGTAGGTCACCAACACCAAAAACAATATAAACAAAAGAATCATTGGAATGAACAGATTAATAGCAACTACTGTGCAACAAGCATTGTACTGAGCACTAGTAATGGATAGCCATATGTAACTTCATGAACAAGCAGCCTTCAGTGTTCCCCTCAAGGAAAGTGCCATGAGATATTTTTGATTGGCTGAGAGACTTTTGAGTACCCTACTGATGCTTAGGTGTAGGGAAATGTGACTGGATTTGCTAAGAGACTATTTAGGAAGAGGAACAGAGAAGGAGAAAGATGATACAGAATGGCAAATGGATGATCCCCAGAGCTGTAGGTCTGTAGAGAAGATCTTGCATTACAATACATCCCCTTCATTCCCATTGCCTGCACCCCAGGGACTGCTAAGTACTAAAGTGAGTATTAGGGTGAGATTATTCACTCCCAAGTAGAGTAATAGGGTGAGATCATTCTCTTCCAAATTGAACAGAGACTTCATCTTGCTCTTGGGCCACAGATTCACTGACTCTAATGTCTTCTATCACCTAAATTAATTTGAATAGCTTCTTGGATAACCATTTTTCTTGCTTTATGCTATCTGTGATTTTTTTTTTTTTTGTAATAAGACTATAGTGGGGGAATATCAGGTTCTGGAACATGGAAGTAACATGGTTTTATCTGAGCTTTAGGAATACTACTTTGATAGCTGTGTGTAGTATGGATTAGCAAACTGAGATACTAGATGCAGTTCTTGTCTATAACCTTCTCTCTTCCTCATGAGAAGAGTGAGCTCAGTTATGATGCTTTAGTTTAAAGCCTAGAGATTTTCTGTAGTTCTTTGGGAAAAGCAGCAGCTCTTAATATACTCAGACTGGTAACTGGAGGAAAACAAAACATCCAGCTCGACCCTTCAGGAGGTGGACTATCTTTTTTCTCAGAGCCTTGAGTTTTCTCAGAACCTTGAGACTCTCTCTGGTTCTTTCTCAGAATCAGACTTTTCTTCTTCAGCAGAGAGGTTTTTGTTTTGTTTTGTTTTGTTTTGTGCATGGAGAAGAGTCTCTCCTAGATATCTAGCTAGTGTTCCCAGGCCCAATTTATTTTTTTAATTGAACTGCCTCATCATTAGGACATATCTCTTTTTTGGAAACCTGTCTTTTATTTCTGGTGACAATTTAAAAAAATGTTCTGATTTGCTCTTTAGTGACCAGATTATATTTAATCAAGCACATACTATTGTGGCTTCCCTCTTAACAAACTGCCAAGTCTCTTGGGGGTACAGGGTCCTTGTAATGGGAAGCAAAATGGGACTTTTCACTGTTCTTTGTTTGAATGGGGCAGGTATGGTGGGATCTTTTGCCTTGGAATGTTTCTCAGCATTAAGACAATGGAGAGTCATTGAGTTGTATATGATGTGGTGCTGGTGGTAAGAGCTTTCCCACACTGATTTCTCACAATCTAAATGTTGAGCCTCAAGTGCCCCAGGGCCCTGAAACAGGTATATAAGATCTGAAGTTGGCATTTGACTTTTAGGGGTACACTCATTGAAAGGATGTGAGTGACAAGACTTTGGACAAGCCGTTGAACCTGCTCCCCTGGCTTTGTAACCCAGACAGATAGATGCTGATACTTCTCCAGAGAGAACTGTGAATTGTGATTTGAATCAGACAAGGTCTGTCTGTTGATGTTTGCAATTTCTGTTTGTATTTGCCTTGAAATTCAGGGGGCTGATCTTTTCCCCCAGAACTAAGTGAATGATATATGTATGTTTGATTAAACTGAGATTGTTAGCTCCTTAAAGTTGCTTGTGCTCTAGACCTCAAAATACCAACACTGTGGGTCCTACCAAAAGAATTTGACTCAAGCCTTCTCAGCCATAGAAAAAGACAAAGTTTATTAAGGATTTGCCGTATTGGGTTGTCTTAAGAAATCTCACCCTTTGGATGCCTGTTTTCACAAGTGGGCCAGATTCAATCTGAGCTAGATTGAATCTGAGCACTTTCATGTAGGCAAGATGAGACATACACAGAACGATTGTGGGAGGGATTGAGGAATGGTCTTGAGTAGTCTGGGATGACTAGAGGAGGGGTTTAGAGTGGACGGGGTGACTGGGGTGAGGTCAGACTCCAGGGTGGGAAATAGCTGAAGGCTACCTGGAGATGACAGACAATAAGAGAGCTAGGGTAACAGAGCTAGGGTATAGATATTTTGATCAGGATCAAGGGTGGGAAACAGCAATCCAGAGGTAGCCAGACAATGGAAGGCTAGGCTAGGCTAGGCTAGGCTATTTGGGCATGAAAAACCAGATCAAGTGGGAAAATTCAGGGTGCGGTTCAAGGGGGTTCCCACAGTCTAAACCCGATCATTCCCCCCTCAAACAAATGGGACTCAAATTCTTTTGGGGCTCAAGGGGGTTTCCACAGTCCAAACCCCATCAAAAGAACCTGTGTTGGCAGCCCTCTGTGTGCTGGTTGTTGTTGGTCTTACACAGCCACAGTAGCTGCTAGCAAAAAGTGTTGCTATAGTCTTTCAGGTTCTCATTCTCCAAATCCCTTCTTCTGGCTGAAATAAATGTATGTCTGTGGATGTGTGTGTTTGGGGGGTTAGAGAGTCATAGAGACAAAACTTAGTCCATACGGCAAAAGAATTATTTTACCCCTGCATTTATTATGCAGAAGTGGCCTGCAAAATATTTCCAGGCTTTATTATTGTTTAGTCATTCAGTCGTGTCTAACTCTTTGTGTCTGTAGATAATAGCATGCCAATGCTGTCTATGGAGTTTTCTTGACAAAGATTCTGGAGTAGGTTGCTATTTTCTTCTGTAATTATTATTAAGGCAAAAAGAAATTAAGTAACTTGCTAATCATCCTGACTCCAGGACTATAGCTTTAGCCACTGAGCCACCTAGCTGCTTCCAAGGCAAACAGAAGTTAAGTGACTTGCCCAGGGTCACATAGTAATTGTATGAGGCTGGATTTGAACTCAAGTCTTCTAGACTTCAGGTCCAGAGAGCTATGCACTGAGCTACCTAGATCATTTTCTGGGTTTAGGGCTCCTTTGTATATTAAAGACAAGGCTTATGAAGGAAGATTAAAAAAGCTACTTTACTCTAATTTCAATGTATTGGAGGACTGGTCGAAGGAAGACCAGTATGTGCAGGGGATTCACATGAATAGTTGGTCAGCTTTCTTCTGGGATGACCTTTTCTCTTAGGGAATGACCTTGTGAGGTCTTGAAAGGTCCAGGAAACAGAGCCTTAAGAAATCTGGGAATCTAACCCATCGTTCAGGTAAGGCACATGTCCTGGAAGCAAGAGAGTGATATCAGCTATTCTGCATTTAGAAGTGAAATTGTTAGAATAAATGCCGTGTAGCAACCTCTTTAAGTTTGACTTCATTCTCATCAAAGACCGAGGTAGTGTGAAGGACAGTATGCCCCTGGTTGGTAGCGGTGATGGTGGCAGATGCATTTGTTCTATAGTTGCTATATCTTCTTGGTAAAAAAAAAAACAAAAATAAAAACAAAAAAACTCTTTGTAAAAATTACCTGATGCTAATTGGTTAAATGATATGGGTATGGTAATCCCTGGGCTAATCAATGATATATGAGATATGTTAACTGTAATTGACTATTTATATGTTGTGGAGAATACACCAGAAGGGGTGATTGACCTGAGAGCATTACAAAGACACTCCTAATGCTTTAAGTTACCCCTAGACATCTAAGGGAAAGATATCCTTAGACTTACTGTGGGTATCTAACTCATCGGTTCAGGTGGGAGATGGGATAAAGACCCCTAGAACTTATAATGGTTATATAAATCTGCTTCTTTTCTCTTTGAGGAAATAGAACTCAAGGCACATTCATGTCATCCAGGCATAGGAACCAAGAACTAAAATGGATTTCTGAATGTCAAATGAAAGTTGACCCAAGAGAATCAGGAGACATTTTGGGCTAGTCTTGTTAGATATAAACTGCTTGACTCATTGTTACTAAGGTATCCTTGAATGCCTTTTAGCAGGCTTTTATAAAAGTGGCCCATAAGTTGAGAAGAAAAGTGAATGCAGATTACTAGAGTCCCATGACCACTCACTCATACAGGCACTCCTGTGAGAGTAGGGGTAATGACAGAGGTAATGACAAAGGCATCACTGATGTTATAATATAGAACCATCCCAATCAACTTTTATTGTATTCTTTACCTAATATCTGAGCCTAGTTACTATGAGCTTGAGTCCGGTGAGGAGAAATATTAGTGGAGAGGGAAAGGGTGCAGTGTGCAGCACCTTGAGCTCAGCAGTGATTCTAATTGTTACACAATAGAGAACAGTCTACCACATATTTGACATTTTAATGTTACTACAGTTTGTGTTTCATGTATTTTCTCCATTCCCATCAAACCAACTCTTTGCCCTCCCTGGAACATTTAATGACTTGACTCTAATCTCTCAATCTTTTAGTACCGTTCTTATTACCCTTGACTTCCTTCCCAGTACAGACTCCATGCTCAGCCACTTTAAAGCAGTCCTAACAACTGAGGTTCTGAATCTCCTTTAACCTTCAGCTAAACTACTGTTCCAACAGCCCTAAATTAGCCCCACTGTTTGATTTCTTCCTGCAGAGCATTGCTGGAGAAATCACAGAACCATGTTATCTTGGCCCATAATTTCTTAGAGGTCTTTGCTGTTGCTTAGCAGTGCTTTTATGAATCTCTTGTTGGTTTCCAAGCATGGTCCTAACATCAGATATTTCATACCCTTTTCCAGTCATGGTTATTTACCTCACCACGATCCTTGTGTTCCAATGAATGTCAGTTTTTCAGTTTAGCTATGTCTCAGACACCAATCTGGAAGCCAGCTCAAATCATAGACCACTGCTCTGTTGGTTTAGTAAAGTTGGCTTTACTAAGGAAAGAATTTCCCTAAATGATCACACTTGTCATGATAAACAGAATGGTGGGATTTCACAATAGATCCTTGTTCCCTTGTAGTTACTGATGAGACCCACCAGCCTGGGCAAGTGACCAAAATTCCTGACCTTGGGTAAGGCACATAGAATTTTTGTGCTTTGTAGAGTGAACTGTTGTTAAGCTTTGGCTCTGAGAAAGAGTGCCTTATGAGACAGGTTGGCAAGCTTCTGCTGTTATTTAAATTGGTCTATGTCATTCTGCAGTGATAGAGTGAAGTGTACTGTAAGCATAAGAAAGAATTAGAAGGGGTTCCAGAAGCAAACAAACCAATGTGAACTTGGTGGTTTCTTGATATCCTCAGTTTGCTTCCTGTTGTGTAGGTTGTCCTAGGATTGAGAGGGCTTCTCCAGAGTATGTGTCTATTGTGTCTGTGTTCCTGGGGAGTGTCCCAGAAGTTGTCTATCTACATTTGTAGAGGTGAACCAGGCAGGGATTTGGGCAATAACAGATAACAGAAGAATCAGAAATAAGATGAATCCTCTGGTGCTATCTGTGGTGATCTGTAGCTTCCTACTAAGATTTCCCTTTCCTTCTAAGTGACCTTGATTCTCTATTAGCTGCAGCACAAATCTTTTGCGGTTGTGTAGGCTCAGTGTTCTTACAAGTTCAAGAAGCCAGCAACCCAGTCAGGCTAAAATGTAGAAAATGAGGAGGGGGTAGGGAAGAAAAAAAAGATAACAAAGAAATTTACATGATAACTTTATTATGTATTTAAAGGAAATGATAAGTCATATATAATGGATTCAGTTTCATGTGCAACCATTTTTAAATTATGCCATGTTTTAGAAATTCTTGTTTTATTCCATGAATTAAAATAAATTTAAAAAAGAAAATAGACTATTTTTCTGACTTTTGCAGCATGCCACCAATGTGATCAGTTGGATAGCATCTGAATGCTGATAGATCATATCACCCCCTACTACAGTATAAACATTTTTTTTAAATGCAGAGAAGGTATTTTATTGACCACTACCACTGATGAACACTGTTGTTACATATAACATGTGCTAAATTAATGTTTATAGAATAAATGTTGAACATGAATAAATGAAGGGTGATGGGAAGCTAAATGAAAGATACACATATTATCAATCATTGACTGCCCATACCAAGTCAGCACTTTAACCACCTTCTTTACATTCCTAAAAGTCTAAATCTTTTCCTATCATTCTTGTGAGATAATCTCTTTAACTCCCTATTTTACTGAGAAGATAGAGATCATGGGCAATAAATAACTCCTCATTTCATCTTCCTTATCTTTAAGCCATCACCATCATTATCAGAATAGTTTTCTCAGTTGGAGGAGGACCAAACTTACCTTCAGCAGCAGGATTTCCATTGACTTTTGCAAACTGGATCACTTTTAACTTGAATTCAGCATTGTACGAAAATCTTTTCTGAGCCATTTCTGGGCAGAATGTGGCAAAACGTAACCTAATATACAAGTAATAAATGTGAAACAATGAGCTCAAAGACAACAAGAATGAAAAAGTGGGAAATGCAAGTAAAAACATTTACAACCACTGTATAAGATGCACCCAGTTTTTAGACTCCAAATTTTTCGAAAAAGGGTGCATCTCATACGTGGGGAAATATGATAATTATTCCTTCAAATTAGTTATCTTGGTTTTACTGATGAACAAAAATGTTGAAATTGATTCTTATTTGTTTTGGAAAATATACTTTTTCTTCTTCAAAGAAGAAAGCTCATATTTATCACCTTTCTGATGAGGCAGCTATAGTATGTGCCCTTTACTAAGATCTGAAAACTTCAACTAGCATCGAATATAGCTTATCTGATTTTTTAAAAATATCACTTCTCGTAAGAGTTGAAGAATAAATTTTTAAATGATTAATTAGGACATCTTTTTCTAGCTGACATATGTTCTACTTTTATGAAAATTAGAAGAATTTTTACCTTTGTAAGGGTTAGCTTTAAAAAAATGACTTTTTTTCCTCTTAACTTGGATCATTGAAAATATCATAATAGATAAATTTATAATGGTTTTGAAAAATTATTCAAAGTCTGAGTTACTCTTATATAAAGTTTTTGGAAAGGGATTGCATGACATCAAAGGGACACATATTTTTAGTATTGATTTGCCTAGTCATGTGGTTAAAACATCATTGACTGGAGGGAGATGCAGGTTCAAATGCTGTCTTGGATATTTACTACATATTTATAATCTTAGGTAGATTATTTTACTTCATTTGGTCTCATTTTGCAGGTGAGAAAGTTGGAAGAGATGATCTCTAAAATCCCTCCAAGCTCTATATCTATTATCTTAAGTGAAAACTAAAAGGCATCATGTGTAGTAGAAACAGGAGCAATTGTGTGTGTGTGTATGTGTGTGTGTGTGTGTGTGTGCGCGCGTGTATGCCAGATTGCCAGATACCAAGAAATCATTATAAATTTCACTGGCTAAATGTCTTTATCTAAGTATGATTATATATTGCTATTTATGAGGCCCTCCAAAGGTTGTACAATTTTCAATAATAACTACTCTGCTTGTGTTGTGAATTATAAAACTCATTTTAAAATTTCATTTCTAAAGCCTATCCCATATTCTTTCTGGCAGGGTCATTTCTTATTGATTTATCAAGTATCTTCAATAATGCTAAAGGATTATTTTTGATGTGTATTTATTTTTTATCTGAAATTACTATCATTCACTTTTTATGAATATTTCTTTTTTAAAAATTTCATTGATGTTTTTTGTTTTTATATTACAAATATTATCTATTGAATTTTAGAAAATGAAACCAGGTTTAAATAATCTACAATTACTAATACTGCTTGTTGTCTTCTGACAGCATGACTTTAATTTATGATTCTAATATTGCTCTTGAGGGAATTATATTTACAATAGCTATTCCTTTCAACAGAACAGCTGCTTAATTCCAATACAGAATGCTGAGATGCTCTTTATAGCCCAAAGGAAAGTGGTCTAGGTTTCAGAGTTGCAGAGTAGGCATTGAGTCATAGGTTTCACTTATAACTTATTTTAAGGCCAAATTTCTTGAAGAAGAAAATCACCAAATCCTTCTATAGCTGTTTTCTTATCTGGAAAATAGAGTTAGTAGCTATTACCACCCTCCTAGGGAAAATCATAAGGAGGATGAAGCCATACTTCATAGAGAAGTTAACCATCAAACCCCACTCTCTGTGTTGGGAGAGGTGGCATTTGGATGGTGGAAGAACGTATACTAAGTAGTATACTAGGTAGTTCTAGCAGGTCATAGAAATCTGTCCTTCCCATCTTCTGTGTTTACTAGAATGCATAACAGTTCAGGAATATCTTTTTTTTTCTCACAAAAGTTTTTCTTGCCTAGTTACCTGACTCTTAGCAGATGTCTGGTTGTCCTTAAACTTCACCCAGTAGAGCTACTTCACTTCAGGTCACATTTGCCGGAGCAATAAATAAGATCTCAGATCTATGAGACCTTGACCTAGATGGACTCTTCCAACCCATTGCCACAACATACATCCCTCTGAATTAATCAATTTCTCCAACAGTGCCCTACATACAGGAGTGAATGCATACACATAAGCACACACGTATGTAAATGCACTTTCAATACAAAATTCCTCTGCTTGTAATTTGCCCAGCTGATATCTTTCTGTGTACCTGTGGTAGATTTGTTCAAATTGGCAAAGTATCCAAATGTGCAAAAGCCGGAAAGCAGGGAATTTGTTAGAGGACTAATTCCTTACTCTGTCTATATTGTTGTTCAGTCATTTCTTTAGTGATGTCGAACTCTTTGTAACCCCATTTGGAGTTTTCTTGGCAAAGATACTGTATTGGTTTGCCTTTTTCTTCTCCAACTCATTTTATAGATCAAGAAACTGAGGCAAAAAGGGTGAAGTCACTTGCCCAGGATCACACAGCTAGTAAGTGCCTCCAGCTGGATTTGAAATCAGGAAGATGAATCTTCCTGCCTCCAGCCAGAACTCTATCCAATGTGCCACATAGCTTTACTCACTTGTTAAATGTTGCCTTTTTATAGAAAAAAAATTAGCATTGTTTTTGTAGTAGCAAAGAACTGGAATGAAAATGGTCATCTGTCAATTAAGGAATGGCTGAACAAATTTCAACATATGATTTAAAGTACTGCATCGTTATGGATGATGAATATGAAGAATTTATAGAGGTAGTAGAGTATAGGTGCTTAAGGAGGCATATATATTCAGACAGAGCCAATGTGTCAACTTCTTTTACTTAATTGTACTTCTTTGTTACAAGGAAAATTTACATTAGTGGGGCAAGGGGAGTGTTACTAGAAAGTCATAGCAGTGTTGGTTTTTTTTTAAGCATCAACAAACAAAATAAATAAAAGGTTTGGGGGAGGTGGAGCCCAGATGGCAGAGAAAAGGCAGGAACTTCCTCCAAATTTTCCCTGAAACAAATTCTAGAGCAGCAGAACCCAGAAAAAGATGGAGTGAAATAATTTTCCAGAACAAGACAACTTAGAAGGTTGGCAGGAAAGGTCTGTTGCACCAAGGTGAAAGTGGAGCACAGTCTGTTTCAGGCCACACCAGCACAGATTGTGCCCACACAGGCCCCAGCAAATCAGGAGCAGGCCCCAGAGGCACCTGAATCAGTGGTGGCAGTAGCAATTTCTGAACATCTCAGCTTGCAGATGGTAAGGAGATTATAGGGATTTCTTTGCTAGTATCAAGGGCAGGACTCTGTTGCATTGCACATAATTGAATGTGTACTGCAGTCCTGGGTCTTAGTCCCAGGACAAGAAGGAGCACTAGCAATTAGAGCCTGTTGCCACAGGGGAGCTGGGACCTGGGTCACAGTACCAGAGGAGAAAAGAGTGCTTGCAGATACTCATAAACCACAGCACAGGCCAGGGGACTAATAAACACATTTCTCCCTAAATCATACCATCTCTAAAGAACTGAAAACTTGTAGTTCCCCAGAATTTACTCAGAAAACAGCTGCTCAAAAACCCTGAACCTTGTCATGGTGCCCGCTCTATTCCAGAAGCAGAACCCCACTTTAGCATAGAATTAAAAGTTAAGACATGGGCTAGAAAAAATGAGCAAACAACAGAAAAAGACCCAGACTACAGAAAGTTACCATGGTGACTGGGAAGATCAAAACACAAACTCAGAAGAAGACAACAAAATTAAAACTGCTATATCCAAAGCCTCAAAGAAAAATATGAACTGGCCTCAGGCCATGAAAGGGCTCAAAAATGATTTAAAAAATCAAGTAAGAGGGGTAGAGGAAAAAAGTGGGAGTCAACAGCTTGGTAAAGAAGGCACAAAAATACTGAAGAAAACAATACCTTAAAGAACAGCACAAAATGGTTAAAGAGGCCCAAAAGTCCAATGAAAAGAATACCTTAAAGAGCAGAACTGCCCAAATGGAAAAAGATATACAAAAATCACTGAAGAGAAGATATCATTAAAAAGCTGAATTGGCCAAATGGAAAAAAGGAGGTATGAAAAAAAAAAACTCACTGAAGAAAATAATTCCTTAAAAATTAGAATTGGGCAAGCGGAAACTAATGACTTTATGAGACATCAAGAAACAATAAAACAAATTCAAAAGAATGAAAAAATAGAATACAATGTGAAATACCTTATTGAAAAAATAACAGACATGGAAAATAGATCCAGAAGAGATAATTTAAGAATTATTGGACTACCTGAAAGCCATGATCAAAAAAAGAGCCTAGACATCATCTTTCAAGAAATTATCAAGGAAAACTGCCCTGATATTCTAGAATCAGAGAGTGAAATAGAAATTGGAATAATCTACCACTTACCTCCTGAAAGAGATCTCCAAATGGAAATTCCCAGGAATGTTGTAGCCCAATTCCAGAGCTCCCAGGTCAAGAAGAAAATATTGCAAGCAGCCAAAAAGAAGCAATTCAAATATCATGGACCCACAGTCAAGATAACACAACATTTAGCAACTTCCTCATTAAAAGATTGTAGGTTTTAGAATATGATATTCTGTAGGGTAAAAGAACAGGATTATAACCAAGAATCACCAACCTAGCAAAACTGAGCATACTCCAGCAGGGGAGAAAATGGATATCCAATGAAATAGAGAACTTTCAAACTTTCCTGATGAAAGGATCAGAGCTAAATAGAAAATTTGACTTTCAAGTACAAGACTCAAGAAAAACATAAAAAGGTAAACAGTAAAGCAAAATCATAAAAGATTCAATGAGGTTAAAATACTAACATTCCTATGTGGGAAAATGATACTTGTAACTCCTAATAACTTTGTTATTATTAGAGCAGTTAGGAGTATACATAGCCTGAAAGTACAGGTGTGAGTTGAGTATGATGAGATGATTATCTAAAAAAAAAATTAAAGGGTAAGAAAGAAAATTGCAGTGGGAGAAGGAGAAAGGGAAGGAATCAAATGTTATAGATTATTTTATATAAAAGACCACCAAAAGAGGTTTTACAGTGGAAGGGAAAATGGGGAAAAGAGGAAGGGAGTTTTGTGAACCTTAATCTCATTGAAATTGCTTCAAAGAAGGAGTAACATACACACTTAGTTGAATGTAGAAATCTATCTTACTATACAAGAAAGAAGGAGGGAAAGGGGATAAGAGAAGTGGAGAGGCTTATAGAAGGGAGAGCAGATGGGGGTGGTGGATAAAAGTCAAATGGAAAATACTTTTAAAAAAGGACAGGGTGAAAGGAGAGAAAGAGTAGGATAATCAGGAGGAAAAAGGATGTCAGAAAATACATAGTTAATAATTATTACTGCGAAAAATATTTTTATGGCCAATTTCTCTGATAAAGACCTCATTTCTCAAATATATAGAAAACTGAGTCAAATTTATAGTAATAAGAGCCATTCCTCAACTGATAAATCAACAGACAGTTTTTAGATGATCAAAACTATCTGTAATCATAGAAAAATGTTCTAAATCACTATTAATTAGAGAAATGTAAATTAAAATAACACTGAACTAGCAGCCCACATGTATCAGATTGGCTAATATGACAGAAAAGGAAAATGACAAATGTTGGAGGGGATGTGGGAAAATTAGAATACTAATGCATTGTTGCTGAAGTTGTGTACTGCTTCTACCTGGCTGGAGAGCAATTCGGAACTATGCCCAAAAGGCTATAAAACCATGCATACCCTTTAACAAAGCAATACCATCACTAGGTCTGTATCCCAAAAAGATAAAAAAAAAGAAAAGGACCTATATGTGAAAAAAATATTTATAGCTGCTCTTTTTGTGGTGGGAAAGAATTGGAAATTGAAGGGATATCCATAATTGGAGAATGGCTGAACAAGTAGTAGCACATGATTGTGATAGAATACTATTTTCTCTAAGAAATGAAAAGCAGTTTGATTTCAGAAACACCTGGAAAAACTTACATGAACTGATGCAAAGTGAAATGAGCAGAATGAGGATAACATTGTACACAGTAACAGCAATATTATACAATGATCTATTCTGAGTAACTTAGCTATTCTCAGCAATAAAGTGATCCAAGAAGATTCTGAAGGACTTATGATGAAAGATGCTGTCCATTTGTAGGGAAAGAACTGGTAGAACCTGAATGCACATTGAAGATGTTTTTTCTTTATTTTTCTTGGGTTTTTTTTGTCTTTTTTTTCTTTCACAGCTTGACTTACATGGAAATGTGTTTTGAATGAGTACACTTGTATAACCTATGTCAAATTGCTTGAATTTTCAATGTGGGGGAGGGGAGGGAGGGAGAGAATTTGGAACTCGAAATCTGAAAAAAAA
>JAQQSZ010003757.1:0-14352 GCA_028646595.1 Phalanger gymnotis
TCCCCACCCACCCTCCCTAAGAAGGCAAGCAATTCAACATAGGCCACGTGTGTATCATTGTGCAAAACCCTTCCACAATACTCATGTTGTGAAAGGCTAGCTATATTTTGCTCCTTCCTATCCTATCCACCTTTATTTAATTTTCTCCCTTGACACTGTGCCTTTTCAAAAGTGTTTTCTTTTGATTACCTATCTGCCCTCCCTTCTGTTATCCCCCCTTTTTTATCTTCTTCCTCCTTTCTTGTGGGGTAAGATAACCAATTGAGTGTGTATGTTATTCCCTCCTCGGGTCAAATCCAATGAGAGCAAGATTCACTCATTCCCCCTCCCTTGCCCCCTCTTCCCTTCCTACAGAACTGCTTTTTCTTACCACTTTTAGGTGAGATAATTTACCCTATTCTATCTCTCTCTCTCTTTCTCCCTCTCTCTGGATATATTCCTCTCTCATCCGTTAATTTGATTTTATTTTTTTAGATATCATCCCTTCATATTCAACTCACCTTGTGCTCTCTGTCTATATATATATGTATATTCCCTTCAGCTACCCATACTGAGGTCTCATGAATTATACATGTCATCTTTCCATGTAGGAATGTAAACAAAAGAGTTCCACTTTAGTAAGTCCCTTATGATTTCTCTTTCTTGTTTATCTTTTCATGCTTCTCTTGATTCTTGTGTTTGAAAGTCAGATTTTCTATTCAGTTCTGGTCTTTTCACTGAGAAACCTTGAAAGTCCTCTATTTTGTTGAAAATCCATATTTTGCCTTGGAGCATTATATTCATTTTTGCTGGGTGGGTGATTCTTGGTTTTAATCCTAGTTCCATTGACCTCCAGAATATCATATTCCAAGCCCTTCAATCTCTTAATGTAGAAGCCGCTAGATCTTGGGTTATCCTGATTGTGTTTCCACAATACTCAAATTGTTTTCTTCCGGCTGCTTGCAGTATTTTCTCCTTGATCTGGGAGCTCTGGAATTTGGCAACAGTATTCCTAGGAGTCTTTTGGGGGGAGATCTATTTGAGGAGGTGATCTGTAGATTCTTTCAATTTCTGTTTTACCCTCTGGCTCTAGAATATCAGGGCAGTTCTCCTTGATAATTTCTTGAAAGATGATATCTAGGGTCTTTTTTTGATTGTGGCTTTCAGGTAGTCCAGTAATTTTTAAATTATCTCTCCCGGATCTTTTTTCCAATGAGATATTTCAGTCTTCCATTTTTTCATTCCTTTGGTTCTATTTTTATAATATCTTGATTTCTCATCAAGTCACTAGCTTCCACTTGCTCCAATCTAATTTTTAAGGTAGTATTTTCTTCATTAGTCTTTTGGACCTCCTTTTCCATTTGGCTAATTCTGCCTTTCAAGGCCTTCTCCTCATTGGCTTTTTGGAGCTCTTTTGCCATTTGAGTTAGTCTATTTTTTAAGGTGTTATTTTCTTCAGTATTTTTTTTGGGCCTCCTTTACCAAGTCATTGACTTGTTTTTCATGGTTTTCTTGCATCCTTCTCATTTCTCTTCCCAGTTTTTCCTCTACTTCTCTAGCTTGCTTTATCAAATCCTTTTTGAGCTCTTCCATGACCTGAGACCAGTTCATGTTTTTCTTGGAGGCTTTTGATGTAGGCCCTTTGACTTTGTTGACTTGTTTTGGCTGTATGTTTTGGTCTTCTTTGTCACCAAAGAAAGGTTACAAAATCTGAGTCCAAATCTGAGTCCGTTTTCGCTGCCTGGCCATGTTCCCAGCCAACTTACTTAACCTTTGACTTTTCCTTCGGAGTATGACTGCTTGTTGAGTAGAGACTACTTTGTCTCAAGCTTGTGGGGCTGCACTGTTGTTTTCTGAGCTATTTCTACACAGCAAGCTCTGCCACACCAGCCCTTCTCCTCCCCCAAGAACCGCCAACCCGGACCGAGACTTAGATCTAAGGAGGTTCTGCACTCCTGCTCTGATCCACCACTTAATTCATCCCACCAGATGGGCCTGGGGCCAGAAGCAACTGCAACTGTAACTCTGTAAGCAGCCTCAGAGCTGCACCACCTCTGCTTCCTCCAGGGCGGTGGCTGACTTCAAACTCCTTTCACTCTGTCCTGCATTTTTTCCCACTTTCTCTGTTGTCTTTGGTGATTGTGGATTGAGAAGTCTGGTAACTGCTACAGCTCACTGATTCGAGGTGCTAGGGCCTGTTCCATCCAGCTCCCCATCTCATTGGTCCAAGCACAGCCCACGCTGAGTTCCATTCCACTCCATTCCCAGCACAGTGTGATAGACCTTACCCAGCAACTATCCAGGCTATCTTGGGCTGGAGTCCTGCTTCCCTTTGCTATTTTGTGAGTTCTGCAGTTCTAGAATTTGTTTAGAGCCATTTTTATAGGTGTTTGGAGGGTCCTGGGGGAGAGCTTTAGGCAAGTCCCTGCTTTCCAGCCACCATCTTGGCTCCTCCCCCCCGCCCAGGTAGTTTTTATGGTTACTTCTAATTAATTACTTTGTCTTGCAGTATTATTTTTTAATTCGCATATTCTCTTGCTTGCTATGATAAATAACCCTAAGAAACTACTCTGAAGAGTGTAGAAACTAAATAGAAGAAAAGGAAGCATGTGCTAGAAATTATCACCAAGATACAGAGGTGATGGTAAGAGGAAGAGTGGAACAGATAATCAAGGGTTTGGCTGTGGCAGAATTTTGAATTCCAGGGTCAGGGAAGATTGTGGGTCACAGCCAATGTAAGGAGTTCTTTGAAGGTTAAGACCAGGGTTACTTAAACTTTTTTTGTGTTATGGATTACTTAATCAGTCTCGTAAAACCTAAGGAGTTTTTTAGGGCATAAAAATAAAATACATAAAGTTACAGTGAAAACCAGTTAGATAAAGATGTAATGTTTTTTCCCAACCAAGTTCACAGGCCCCCTAAAACATATCCATGGAGCCCAGTCTAGAAACTGGAAAGAAGCCTCTAGGCCAAGATCCCCCTGAATTGATTATAAATGGAAGTACAGTACAGAATCCTGGAACGGATTCAGTGAGCCTTAGGTCCCAGAGCAATATTCTTTATGACTTGTAACTACACTATTAGTGTTAGTATATAGTGGTAAAAGTAAGATATTGTGGAAGCATCAGGAAAAAAACAACAAAATGACAAAGGTGAAGAAAGCAGCAATTACGAAAAACAGTAACATCTTTTTGAAATGAAAGAAGTATTTTAGAAACCTTTTGCAGTATTTGTCTTCAGTACAGTAATTTTATATAGCCATTTTTCAGTGTGTGTTTTTCCTTTTCAAGGGGGTCTCATTTATATGGTACAGCCTTTATTTGGACTAAAATGGTACTGTCTTAATATCTATATGGTATCTTGTATCATTTTGTTACATAAAGTCGTATTAATTGTTTTGTATACTGTCACCCCTAATTAGATAGCCTCTTCTGAATGGAGCTTATGTAAAATAATGTCTTTTAACAAATATTTATCAAGCCTTGCCCAGCCCCATTTTACAGATGGGGAAACTGAGGCCCAGGCAAGTTAAGAGACTCGCTGAATACTACATGACTAGTTAAATCTCTAAGGTGCTTTGACACTCAAAAAATTACATGATTTTTGCAGCAGATATATTAAAATCCACTTCTCCTGACTCCAAATCTACTATTTTTTCTCACTCATCAGATTAATTCAAATTATATTCCCTAAAGAATGTCCAAGTTGGAGGCAGCTAGGTGGCACAGTAAGTAGAGCACTGGCCCTGGAGTCGGGAGGACTTGAGTTCAAATGTGACCTCAGACACTTGACATACTTCCTAGCTGTGTGACCTTGGGCAAGTCACTTAACCCCAATTGCCCTTCCTTCCCCCCTCCAAAAAAAATAAAAAGAATTTCCAGGTTAGAAGAGACCTTGATTGAAGTCATGTAGTCAAACTTATATGTGAATAAAAATCCCTGAAAAGTGACCATCCACCTTCTACTGAAAAACCTACAGTGAGGGGAGATCTGCTACTTCCTGAGGCCACTCCCCCTCCCCTGTGAGATAGTTCCCTTTTAATTCTGTCTTGACTAATTTACTACATAATAACTACAAAACTACATACATGAAAGAGAATGCACATAGCATGAGGTTTACACTCTCACAAAATAAATAAATGCAAACTAATTCAGACTAGTTGGAAGAAAACCAGTTCCAAAAGTTTTTAAATAGCCTCTATTCACAGTTTATAAAGTTTAAATGATTGTCCAAAATTTCTGTTCAGCTCCACATAGACCCCACTGATGAGAAAATGATCAGGTGAAGATGAAACTTACACAGGAACCATTTAGCAACCAAGGCCATGTAATAAAGTTCCACATTTTGCCACAGACATTTGGAAACTAAGTCAATATATGTATCAGACTAGATCTCTAAAAGGAGACCTCTTAAGGGGAAAAAAATATGTGACACAAGATCAAAGTAGAAAAAATAACCACAGATTCTTAAGATGTAAGTAATGTTCTGTAGTCTGAGGGGACTGAAGTAGAAAATAAGAATCCTGGGTTCAGGTCCTTGCTCTGCCACTAATTTGCTGTGTATCCTAGATCATCTTACTTTCCTTCTAGCCCTCAGTTTCTACTGTGTAAAATATTCAAGATGCCTTCTAAATCCTATCAGATTCTATGGTTTACCATCATCTCAATGAAACTCATTTTGCAGCTCTATGTATTATAAAATATGCCTCCGAGGGTGATATAGTTCAGGGTCCAGGGCCTCACTCTATCTGTGCTGTGCTACAGGGAAGAGGAAAGAAATGATAATGAGACAGAAAAGTGTATTCTCTTACTGTGATCTCTCATTGCAGTCTCAGCCCTCCTTGTTAGCTTTCTGGAGATCTTATGACCAGGGTGCACTGGGTTAAGTTTCAGTAGATATTTTCAGGCAAGAATTGCTTTGTTCCTTTGAATGCAGACTTAAGGTTTATTGTTGTGACCCTGACACAAGACCTGTCATAGCTGGGAGACTGCCTGGCCTTCATGCTGCTGAGACCAGATTCCTAACTCAGACCATTTACCACCTACTTAAGCCATCAGCAGTCATTCTCATAAGCATTAGCCTTCTCAGTTCCAGTGAATATTTGGAGCCAGATCAGTAAGGAATTCAAGAATCACAATTTACAGCCTTCCAATGACCAAATAATTCTAACCACAAATGATACACTAGCGATGTGAATGTATTTTGCATGTAGTAAGTGGGGCTCTGTAAACCTGTTCTTCCTGTTAGTTTTGTTTACATTTTTCTGAATGGAGTTAAACACACAAACCTGAAGTACAGTCTTTCAAATATCCTTGATGCTAGGAAAAAAACTTTTTGAAAGAAGGATTTGACTTATGGCACTAGCCAAAATTAATTTGAACCTATGTATGGCAAATGAATGTTCCTTTGTTTAAAGCAGCAGTGTCAAACTCAAGTAGAAATGAATCCCTGTGGGCTGCATATTGACCTAGAACCACAAATTAACATTATGTTGTATTGTAGTTTTATTTATTTTGTTAAACATTTCCCAGTTACATTTTGATCTAGTTCACCTGTACTGGGAGCTTTACAGGCCCATGAGGCCCTATGGGCCACAAGTTTGACACCTCAATGCCTTCCCTTCCCTTCCTCTTCTGCTGAATTCTTATCTGTCCTTTAAAGTACAAATTTAAATGTCACCTTTGCAGAAAGCTTTCCATGATCACCCGGGAACCTTCCTCCTTGAACCTCACATTCTGTCACATGGTTTTATAACTTTGTAAAGTACTTGAGTCTGATGTTGTGTATCATGTGTATTATTTTATCTGTGTTATTGTCTTCCTGGACAGCGGGTTCCCTGCCCCTAACACAGCATTCTACCCACAGTAGTCACTTAAATGTTTGTGTATTGTTTCTTGATCAATTGAATTGTTCCATTCTAGTCAAAAGAAAGGTATGAGTCTAGTTACTATAAATGCTGCTTTTCTTCTGTTTGTGAAAGGCCCTTCCAAAGGAGGAGGTCCAGAAATGTTTTGAGCAATGGCGACAGTGTCAGGGTATGGTACATCCTCCCCAAGTGGACTGCTTTGGAGGCAACATCTCTAGCATCCATCTCCTCCTTTCTACTTACAGTAACAGTGTTGACCACTCCTCTCTTCCTGAATTCTTTTTTCTCCCTGGATTTTCTTGACACAGCTCTCTCCTGATCCTCCTATTACCTGTTGGACCATTCCTTCTCAGTCTCCTCTTTGGGATCATCCTGAATATCCTACCCAGGCTATACCTGGATATATCCCAGAGCTCTGTTCTTTGCCCTCTTCTCTACACTTTCTCAGTGATCTCCTAAATTTCAGTTAGTTCAGTTGTCATCTCTTTGAGATGTCTCCCAGATCTGTATATCCAGCCCTCACCTTTCTTCAGTACCAGCCCCACCTTGCTAGCTGCCTGCAAGATATCTCCATCTAGATATTCCACAGGCATATGAAACTCATTATGTCCAAAATCCACCTTTCTTCCTAATTTCCCTATTTCTGTAGTACTGTCCTTCCAGTCACCCAATTTCAGAACCGTATAGTCATCCTCAGAGGTCAAATTCATGTATGGGATGGATTGGAGAGGGGAGAAATTGAAGGAAGGGCTCTGAGTAGAAAGATATAGACATAGTTGAGAGGTGATAAGAAACTAAACTAGAATGGTGCTTACATGAGTGGAGAAAAGAAATCGATGAAAGATTGAAAGACATGAAGGCAAAAATAAAACTTGGCAGCTGCATGAATATAAGCAATGGAAGGGAGAGGGAAGAGCCCCCCACTCCTAGAATGCGTACACTCCTTCTCTGATACCCCCCCAAATTCCTAGCTTGCATCAAGGCTCAACTCAAGTGTTACACTAGGCATACTTTTACTGATTCCCCCTCAGTGGTTAGTGTTCCTCCTCAAAAATTGCTTTGTAGTTAATTTGAAGATATTCTTTATTGACTTCTCTATGTACATGTTTAAGCTCCTTGAGGTCAGGAACTATTTTTGTCTTTGCATCTCTAGTGCCCCAACACTAGATTGGACCCACAGTAGATGCTTAATCAATGCTTGTTGAATTGAACTGAACTTGGGCCTTTATTACACCTTATCTACAGTATCATAACAGTCTCTGACTGCTGTCCCTACTTTCAGCCTTCATTCCTCCCAATACTAACGAAGTAATCTCCCTAAGACACACGTCCATTTACATCACTCTCTTACTCAAAAATTTTCTGTGGTTTCTTATTGCCAACAGTCAGTCTATCAATCAACAGGTATTTATTAAACCCCTAATATGTGCTAGACATTGAGAATGCAAAGACAAAATCTGGGAGTTACAGAAGTAGTATAAACAACAACAAATGCACAAGCAAATCCACAATGGTATCTGGAATTGAGAGTAGGAGATGGCCAGAAAGGTCTCCCTCAGGAGGTAGAGCTGCCCTTAGCTTAGAGTCTGGTTCTGTCCTGCCTTTCTGTCCTTATTTCATATACCTCTCCTACATGCATTGTATATTCTCATCCAGCTGGACTACAAGTTTTTTTCTGACCTAATCCTACTCTCTCCCACCTCTGTGCATTTGCACCAGCATGCCTGTGTATGTCACTCTATGCCTGAAATTTTCCATGTCTCCATCAGTTGAAATTCTTCTCTTTCTTGAAGGCTCAGCTCAGGTACCACTTCTCCTGATTTTTCCCCCTTCCTTTCCCATTTCCCATTTCCACCATCTGAAAGTGATTTCAGCTTACTCGTGTCTTTCATAGCACTTGATCTCTTCTTTGTACTTACTTTTGTTTTGCTTTTTGTAGACCTTACATGTGTTTTACTCCTCCCTCCAGGACCCCCATATTGGACTGTAAGTTTCTTGAAGCCAGAGATTATGTTGTCTCTCATCTTCGTATCCCCAATGTGGCTTACAGGGTCTTGCATATAATGAGTACTTAGCAGTTGTTTGTTGATTTAAATTGGAAATTGGACCCTTATTTGAATCTGAGGGATATTGAGAAGAGTGGAATTGGAGAGACAAGGTGGCTCTCTTAAAGTTTCAGAAGGGCTGTCATGTGGAAGACACCTTAGGCTTGGTCCGTTTGGCCATAGGAGGACAAAAGAAGTTACACGAAACAGCTTTCAGCTCAATACAGGGAACAGCTTCTTCACAGACCCTGTCTATAAATGTTGCTGCTGGTTCAGGACATAAGGTGTTCCCAGTCACTGGAGGTCTTCAGTGGGAACTGGATTCCTTGTTAGGAGTATTTTAGACATATCCATGCTTTGGGTTGGGGTTGGTCTGGATGACTTTTGAGAGATCCCACTCAACTCTGTAATTTTTTAAGTTCTAGCATATTTTATTTAAAATCCAATTTTATCACTTCATAGTCACTTCCTTTAACCTTTTAGACAGGGGGATTTAGATTTGTTTCACTCAGAAGAATTTCCTTGTTTTGGACTACAGGAAGTTTTCTCAAGAAGAGGACTTCTGAACAATGGCGGTTTTTGATTCTCCCCAGGAAGCATTTGGCATTTTGCGCCCAGTTTGTGTTCAGCTCACAAAGACACAGACATTGGAGAATGTGGAATGCCTTCAGTCAAAACTGCATGTTGTAAGTGATTCTGTTCTTCAAGACCTTCAAGAATATGTCCTCTTTCCCTTGAGATTCACTCTCAAGACTCCAGGCACCAAAAGAGAGAGCCTGGTCCAAAGCGTAGTAGAATGCATCACATTTATCCTTTCTACAACATGTATAAAGAAACAGGATCTCCTTCAAGAACTTTTTTCAGAGCTCTGCCTTTGTTTGTCTTCTCCCAATTCCCAGCAACCAGCACCTGTTTCAGAAGAATTAAAATTGGCTGTGGTCCAAGGACTCCATACATTAATGCACTCTGCCTATGGGGACATAATCCTCAGCTTGTATCAACCTTATACTCTTCCTCACTTAGGATTTGCTATATCTTTATTGTTAACTCTAGTGGAACAGGAAAAGTCAAAGCAAATTAAAACTTCTGCCTTAAAGTGTTTACAAGTTCTTCTCCTACAGTGTGACTGCCAGGACCATCCCAAGTTGTTAGATGACATTGAGGTGAAACAACTTGGGGATTTGTTAGCTTCTTTTTTGCCTGGGATATCAACTACATTGACCAGGATTATCACTGGAGACTTTAAACAAGGTCATGTGATCATCGTATCTGCCTTAAAGGTCTTTTACAAGACAGTTGGCTTCATTATGGCAGATGAACAATTAGCAAGAATTCCAAAAGTTAAAGAGAAGCCTTCAGTTGAACACAGGGTAGCTGAACTTATGGTCCATAGAGATGCAAATTGGGTTAAAAATACTGGGGATAAGTTGGCTGTCCTTATTGAAAAAATAGTCGAAATTGTTTCAGTTCATCCACACTGGAAGGCAAGGATGGAATTGATAGAACTTGTCCAAGATCTTCTTTTGAAGTGTAGACAATCCTTGTTGAAATCTGTCGGCCACCTTTTGAAGGTTTTGGTGGGTTTGGTAAATGATGAGAATCCTGATGTCCAAAGCAGATGCAATAACATTCTGAAGAATTTTGCAGATCAAAGGATAGTTGTTGAGAGCAGGGCACTCACTGACATCCTATCGGAAAATCTGCACTCTCTTGCAACAGCCCTTCCCCGCCTGATGAGTTCACAGGATGATCAAGGCAAATATTCTACTCTTCTCTTGTTACTTGGTTACCTGAAACTCTTGGGCCCCGGAGTTAACTTTGTTCTCCACTCTGTGACCCACCTTCATCGCCTGTCCAAAGCACTCATACAAGTGCTTGACCTAGATGTGGCTGATGTGAAAATTGTCGAAGAGCGACGCTGGGGCCCTGACGCATTGGCCGAATCCTCGAGTTCATTGTCAGAGCCACCCTTATCCAAGAGCAAAAGCCAGAGGAAATACTTTCGGTTCTTCACAGATGAGCGGATTTTCCTGCTATTGAGGCAGATATGTCGGATGCTTGGTTATTATGGGGATCTCTATCTGCTTGTGGATCATTTCACAGAGCTGTACAATGAGTCTGTTATTTACAGAAAGCAAGCCGCCATGATCCTTAATGAACTAATTGCAGGGGCTGCTGGGATAGAGGTACATGTTCTTTGTGAAACTAATAGCAGAACAAGTGCAGAAGAACTGAAGGAGATTATAACATCCATTCTTGAGGAATACATAAGTCAGAGAAACTGGTATTTGGTCACCTCTAACGAAGCTGAGGGAAACAGAGAGGAGTTAACAATGAAGCATTCAGACCTTCAGGCCATCACATCTGGTGTTCACACCTGCCATCTTGCACCACTTCCATCATTTCCAGAGCTTAGTCCCACTGTCTGTTCTATGAATAGCAACATCTGGCAAATATGCATCCAGTTAGAAGGGATCAGCTGCTTTGCGCATGCACTAGGAATAGAATTTCGTTTGCTTTTAATGTCAGCTCTCTACCCAGTGCTTGAAAAAGCTGGAGACAAAACTCTACTTATTAGTCAGGTGGCTACTGACACCATGATTGACATTTGTCATGCCTGTGCCTATGACTCTCCCCGGGACCTGATCAATCATAATGCTGACTATTTAGTGAATGAGATTTCCTTAAGTCTTCATCAGATGGCACTGTCCTCTCATACCCCAATAGTCTTGGAAATTATGTTCCAGAACTCAGATGCTAGCTTGCTTCCTTTGGTGGAAGATGTGATTCAAGATGTACTGTTCAGCCTGGACCAGTTTCATGATGAGAGGGCCGCCTCTTTCCTCAGTGTTCTACACACAGTGTTGGCAGCCTTAGGTAGAGTGGAAACTTTATATGGTACATAATTCAGGGAACTAGCCCTATACCTTTATGATAGCCTAACCACATTTTACCAGGCTTTTACTGTTTGTACTTATGATTTAAGGGACATAATTTGAATAGAAATATATCAAAATCTGTAAAATAATAGACCATGTTGAGCCATATTTATGTTGTGTTATTTTGAATTTCTAATGATCAAATGAATTAACATACATAAAATGTTCTTTGCAAACCTTAAAAGTACTGTATAAATACTAGCTGTTTTATTTAATGATTAATGGAAAATTGACTGTGTTAGTGCTAATGATGTAATAGGAATAGCATGGATAATTGAAAACTGTATTATGGATAATTTAGAAATCTCATTTTAACCATTAGAAACAAAGACCTGAAAGTATTAGAACCACAAGGGACCTGTGAGTCCTGTTTCTGGGAATAGGTGTGGAGCAGTGGTGACAAGGCAAGATTCATCATAGGTCCTAGATTTGGAATTGAATGAACCATCCAATCCAATCCAGTCCCCTCATTTTACAGATAAAGAAACCGAGGCCCAGGGAAGTTCAGTGATTTGGCAAAAGACCCACAGTTTACTCAGCAACAGAGCTAGAGTTTGAACCAAAGTCCTGATTCAGTGCAGTGCTAGTTCCATCTACACCATTCCAGAAAGGTACATTAGATACAAGCTTAAAGAGCATCATCTCGGACCATAGTTTATCCTCAGCTACCTCCTCAAATGATGTGAGCAGCTCATTCCAGTTCCTTTGTTTCTTCTCACTTCCCATAGATAAATAAGATCACAGGAGAACCTGGTGTCACATCTCACACACACACACACACTTTTCAGTCTCTCAGTCTCTCACCCTCGGTAATTAGGATGTTCCCGGGTACGTTCATATGCTATTAGAGATGGAAAGGACTCTAGAAATTCTCTAGTCCAATCCTTTTTGCAGAGAGGGAAACCAGGCCCACAGGGAGGGAGCGAATGTGTTGTTGTTCAGTCATGTCCTGCTCTTTAGGACTCCGTTTGGGGTTTTCTTGGCAAAGATCCTGAAGTGGTTTGCCATTTCCTTCTCCAACTCACTTTACAGATGAGGAAACTAGGCAAACAGGGTTCAGTGACTTGCCCAGAGTCATGCAGCTAGTAAGTGTCTGAGGCCAGATTTGAACTCAGGAAGATGAGTCTTCCTGACTGCAGGCCCAGAGCTCCATCCATTTCACCATCTAGCTGCCCTGAAGTGTCTTGGCCGTAGTTAAATAACTGGTTGGTGACAAGAGCCAGTGTCCGCTTGGCTGGTCTCCAGAGCACTTTCTGCTACACCACCATTTCTCCCCCAGGCCGTAGCCTTGCATGAGATTGCACCAACAAAAGCTCTCAACTCCTGTGTCTTAATGACATTCAGGTCAGAAACCAGACCCAAATCAAACTTTTAGCCCTTTGTTAGTCCAGCTGATCTTAATAGATTATGCTGTTTCAAAAGAGAGAGGCCATTACCCAATGAAGATTGGCCATGACTTCTTGCTATTCACATTAGCAGTAGCTTCTTCCATCAATCACACCATACCTACAACCTGTCTTTCTGCTTCTCTGTCAGGTGTCCCAGTGTCTTTTGCCGCACTGTCTATTCCAGTCATGTGTCTCTGACAAAACCTTAGAGATAATGTATTCCAACTCTCTCATTTTACTGAGGCTCAGTGATGGTAACTGACTTCTTCCAAATCTCTAAGTTTCTCTGTAGCAGAACTGGAATAAGACCCCTGGTTTTAAACTCTGTGTCTTTGATTATGCCTCTGAAATAGGAAGACTAAGCCTTTTTTTTTCCCTAATAAAAGCTTTGAGGTTTTATAACCAACATAAGAAATATTATTAGTAGAAGTTAAGACTGAGGCTGAAACAACCTAGGAAAAGCAAATAATATTGAGGTGGGGAGAGGGAGCAGCCGAATCCCAAGCAAAAGTTTAAGCTGCTCAGACCACAACTGTTTTGAATTAAGAGGAATAATGAGGTACTGCTGACAAAGTGTCAAGATAAGCAAATCAGCAGATTGAGCTTAATATGTTTTATGATTGTTTTAACTTCAACAAAATGTATTAAATATCTACTGTTTTTAGACTGTTGTGCATAAAAGTGGCAGGGTAGAGTGGAAACAGCAGTGTTTGGGGTCAGAGAACCTGGATTTGAGTCCCTGGTATGCCACTTGGTCGCTCTGTGACTGAGCAAGTCTTTAACATTTCTGGGCTTCAGTTTCCTCCACTGAGCATGATAATACACCACATCACAGAGCTGTTGTGAAGATCAAATGAGATTTGTGCAAAGAAGGCACTTTGTCCAACCCTGAAGTGCTGTCTATAATGTCATCCATTTTTACAAAGACTAAATGTAGTACTGTCTCAGCCCTCATAGAGCTCCTAGTCTACTAGGGAGATGATCCATATGCCCAAACACAAAGAGGAAATAGCAATTATTCTCATAGAGAGAGACATCAACAGTATTTCAAGAAGATTGTAGATGGTACCAGTTCTTTCAGCAGAGATATCCCTTAGTGAAGAAGGGCAGTTTATTAAACTGCTCTATTTTGATGGAAATATCTCTTTAAGAATATGCAACAGCCTGTGTTCACCAAGAAGCCTTTTGACTGTTGAATAAGTAGTGTTCCTGAATGTGCTTAGCTACTAGAAGGTAGTGCCCTGTACAGATGACCAGTTTATCTTGCCAGATAGAATTTACATTTACCAATGTAAACAAATTATATTCTCATTAAGAAGTAAGTCTCTTGTGAGTTTGGTTAGAATGAACTAGTGCTTCATTGTTATACCTTGTCTGGCCTCCATGTGTGTGTGTGTCTGTGTGCTTAGGGTCAAAGATGGACTAAAATTATTGTTGTGCCTGGTCTAACCTGGGCCTGGTGTATTCTCCCTCCCCCCCTTTATTAAAAAGGGACATAAGTAGGCCTTAAAGATAAGAGTTGGAATGGACCTCAGAGGTCATCTACTTCGGTGCCTTCAGTTTCCAAATGAAGAAATTGAAGCCTCAGTTTTCTTCGCTGAGGTTTTCTCCTTGATGTAGCAATAAAAAATGAAGGAGAGTACATAGTAATAATAAATGAAGTTTTTAGAGGTTAAGTGATTGTCAAAGCCTGTCTTAGCTCTAGATGCCATGATTGGAAAGACCAATTGAAAAAGAGTTAAAACAGGCAGAGCCAAGATGGCGGCTGGAAAGCAGGGACTAGCGTGAGCTCCCTGCCAAGTTCCTCCAAAAACTTATAAAAAATGGCTCTGAACCAATTCTAGAACTGCAGAACCCGCAAAATAGCATAGGGAAGCAGGGCTCTAGCCCAGGACAGCCTGGATAGTCTCTGGGTAAGGTCTATCCTGCAAGGAACTGGGAGTGAAGTGGAGCAGAGCCCAGTGTGGGCGATGCGGACCCACCAGACCGGAAGCCGGGCAGAGCGTGCCCTAGCACCCTGAATCAGTGAGCTGCGGCAGTTACCAGACTTCTCAACCCACAAACACCAAGTTCAACAGAGTAGGTTAGTGGGAGAAGCTGCTGGGGACTGGGGTAGAGTTTGCCATTTGGCCACC